>JAQFZC010005649.1:0-13790 GCA_034695205.1 Dicyrtoma fusca
ATGCTCTTTAATAAACACTAAAGGAAGCATATAATTTAAAAGTTGATTTTGAGCCCAATTCACACACACACACACACACACACTGAGGATGATTCATAAAAAAATTGGATGGGGCGCAAAAAGTTTGGTTGAAGTTCAAATCTTTCTCGGAAGTCAGTTGAGGGAAAAGACATTTATAAAAATGAGAGTGTGTGTGTGTGCATCGTCGTGGATAGAGACAGGATGCTTGCTCAAAAATCCAATGTTTCTGCCACTATCAAAGTCTCAACAAATGGAGTTGGAGTCCATATAGTCTTTACAAGACTCGCTTTTTTCACCAAATCCGACAGAAAAGACAAACAAACAGTTTCGTTGGATCTTCGGGGACAGGGGAGCGTATATACATTTGCGGACAATCTTGAAAAACTTTTGCGGTTTCTCATTAAATTTCTACCTAGGTATACAGAGCAGAGGTAAAAAAAATCTATAGCCAGAGTAATTTCTTTGTCTCATTTTATTCCGACGTTGAATTTAAATTGCATCGCTCCGGAGATTTTTGTCTTGAAAAAATATCTTTTGTACACGTACAGTGTACTACAAGGCAACGTACGTTAACGATCCACCTGCCCACCCACCCCTCGGTTTTTGACTGTGATACTTCCATTCCATTTTGTGTTTCCAACTAAGTTCTACCGTAACAATTGCGAGTATAAAGAAATAATGATAGGCGGAAAGGGAAATACATGGGAATGATGGGAATAAATACATTGAGCCGTGCTATGGATGGATGCGCCAGTTGGTGCCAAGCATTAGTAGGTAGTCTACAGAATAGACTAATAGACATTTGTGAACAACTAAAGCATTGAAATGTGAAATAATTTAGGGTCCTACATAGTTTGTTGTTCACTTATTGATCTCCCAGCTCGGTCTGTAGGTGGGTTTAGGTAGGGACATAATGGATATAGATGCAGTCAGTGAGCCGCAAGGAAAACGTTATCTTTGATGTAATTTTAAAGAGGGGAACAAAATGGAGCTTTCTGCTAACTAAATAATAACATTTTGAGGCTTCACTGAAGCCCACCCTGGTGCTGCTGCGAGGCTGACTCTCAAAACTCTGAGCTCAACTCTCTCACTCTTCCCAGAGGCACCCACAGCCGCTCAAAGCTGTATCAATCAAATATCCGCGACCCAAACAACAGACCAGGCAAGGAGCAGAAGAAGAAGCAGCAGGCCGATCAGAGCCAAGACGGGACGGGGAAAAGTCAAGACGTGGAATTCAAAGGGAGCTTTTGGTTTTTGGGTCGGGAAAGGCTTATTCGTTTACGATTTTACACACGCGATCCAAGGAGCATTCCTCCAGAGTCTCAAAATAGGTTCACATGTAAACAATATGCATCGATTTTAATACTTAAAGCTCCCTATCAGCAACAAAGTAAACAATTACACTCATCCTGTCTGCTCAGCCTCGTCCTCTGTTTACATAGACTTGCTCCAAGAAATGGAAAACTTAAAACCTTAAAACTTCATCTCCAAACAGCCCAGCAACAGCGTCCTTCTCCCATACGCACATCTTCCAACTTCCGCTCCTGGTACACTGCACTGATACAAATAGGAAATCTATTCAACTTACGATTAGCTTGATTTTTCCCGAAGAGCTATACACTGCGTCCATGAACCCGGTGTGTAGAACAACGATTATCCCCCCAACTAATTTATTAGGATTCTCCGGGATTACTTGAGTAGAATTCTAAGAGAACGATCTTGAAATCTGAATCAAAGGGAATTCTGATTTAACAATTTATATGCATATATGTATGTATATAGTATTTATAGTATATTGAGTGTGTAAAGTGGACATTTGACTAGCAAAAAATGTTTTTGCTTCTCTGTTTACTTATCCACCCGCTCATTTGAATTTTATGGTACTCCAAGTGAATTGATCACAGATGGAATTGTGATATTTTCCCAACTACCATCCAACAGACCGTTGAATGGCTCCTTTGAGAGATGCAATAAAAAGCATTTTCCCCGATTGAACAATTTCTAACAATTCCATGCTCACAATCAGCTGTGACAGTTTAGGGCGAGATACCAAAATAATCAGCGTAAAAAACTGTACAACATACTCAAAGAGAGAAACATCTGACCTTCCGTGTCCTCATAGGTCAACTCTACTTTCCATGAACTAAAAAATATTCATGCGTATGACACATCACTTTTGATGATGCTCCTTTTTGTTCCTTACATCAAGGATATATGACAAACGGTAGTCAATTTAATGGCTAATTTTGGTCGGTAATGGTAGTGGTTAATGGTCAAACTATAAAGCATAATTATAAAAGTCAAACGACATTAAATTCTACCAAAAGAGCCCACACAATTTGATCTGGAACCCATTTCGCCATCACTTTGCTACACGTATCAATATAAAATTATTGCAAGTATGATTATCAAAAAAGTGAACTACCATTTTTTGACAAATGCTGCCAATCAATTTACGACAATTGTAGTACAATGTTTTGTGGGTACTTTCATTAAGTATGAAGTCCTTTTACTGACAGACTGGACAACTGGCTTTTGTTTTAAGGTGCAAGAATAATTTCTAGGGTAGCTATGTATGTATGTAGCTATAGCCCTGACATACCTCATGTTTCGAATGACTGAAGGAGAACCTGATGAGAAACAATTTAATTTCGATGTGGCTGGTAAAAAATTATGTTGTGAATTAAAAGGATGCTTTTATTTGAGCAGAGCCACCCTCCCCCAAGGATAGAGTAGCAGATGTTTTGTTTTCCTTCCTCAATTCATATTATATTCCCCGTCGTTAAAGAATAACTTGAACAATAAAACAAATGATTCTTTCCAAAAAGCCCATGCGAACAGGACCAGCTGTTGTGTAGAGAAAAGTTTTCACTCTGTAATACATAAATATATCCAACTTTATTAGCACACACACACACACAATCTTACGGATAATGGGACAAAATATAGAGAGTAGCAACACAGCCACCGGAAATATGAGCTGAAACTGAGCTAGGTAATTCAAGTCACATGACTGTGTGTGTTCTCTAACGCGACTGACTGAGGGAGATCCAAGGCTTTGCAGGAAGTCAATGGAGAGCTGGTCAAAGCTGTCTGTTGTTGTGAGTGTGAGACAAGGAAGCATAGAAGCCAGTGCATCCATACAAATAGAAATTAGAAAATACTTGAGCGGAAGCTCAAGTGTCAAGTAATTGCTGCATTGACTGTTTCTTCTGCTTTGTGAAAATGGATGATCTACAGTCTCTGATTCTTATTTGTGTTTCTTTGGTGAATGTATCTGATGTGCCTGTTGGTGGTGTGTTGGTAGGATGCTGCTGAAGGCGGCTGAAACAGGATACATCAACATCAATTGTGCGGATCCACTGGGTAGGTCAGCCTTACTAATGGCCATCGACAATGAAAATCTGGAAATGGTGGAGTTATTGTTGGAGTACCGCGTCGAGACACGGGATGCACTTCTCCATGCCATTTCCGAAGAGTATGTGGAGGCTGTCGAAGTATTATTGGAGCATGAAGACACCGTTCATAAACCCGGGGAACCGCACGTAAGGGGAAAAAACCTTCTGTTTTATATCTATCTGTAATCTTGTACTCAACCTTGTCTATACGTATACGTACTTCCCTCTCCCTCAACCCAACGCCCATAAATCAGCTGTACCGATGAGTCTTGCCAGAAATAATACAATTATACAAAAAAAATCCTTGTAATGTACCCATTTAGACTTTTATAATTCATATCTGAAGATGGACGAAATATATGTAGCTTCCCTCCTTCTTCTTCTTCTTTTTCTTTCTTTACGGCCAAGTCATTTCACTTTCTCTTTCTCTTTCACTATGTGCATTAGAGCACATTCTTCTCGGAGCCTGTTTCCGTTTCATCTCTCAGCTCAAGTATACAGACGTCAAATGACCTTTTCCTTTCCAGCAAACTTCCTCATCGGCATGGACTTTTGCCCAAATAAATCAACCCAATATCAAAAAAGAAAAAAAAATACTTCTCTTTTTGGTTGACTGACGTGGCAAAGGCATGCCAAAATTTATCGCATTTTGTTGTTTTTTTGTGTGCTATGGAGTCAGGTGGATATAACAAAAATGCAATTAAGTGTGTTTAGTATTTTGCTTTGCTGGACATTCTTGTCCTTGTCTGGTTAGTGAAAGTGAGGACAGACTTATGTATCTGTGTGAGCTACACTATTAGGGATGACATATTTTCTTAATTTACTGTAACTAATTTAATATATTTAGTGTTGGAAAAGTTATGATGGTAGCATGATGATAATAGTACTACAAGATGGCAATCTAAGCTGTTTTTGATGCCAAAAAAAATCATTTCCTAATTCACAGAATCGGGTTTTAATACTTGCTAAAGGGTCCCTAGCTATTATGCCCCCTCATTTTTATTTGTGTTGCAGAGTTGGGAAGCTTTACCACCGGACACAGCCACATTCACATCGGACATCACACCCCTCATCTTGGCAGCACATCGCGATAATTATGAAATCATAAAGTTGCTTCTGGATCGAGGAGCTACACTTCCTATGCCTCATGATATTCGGTAAGTGCAAAGTTTCTACATGCATTTAGCTGAAACCTAACCATAAATTACAATTAAAAGATTTGAACTTGATAAATCCGGAATTGCTGGTTCAAATTTTAAAAAATTCGTTTAAAAAATGCTAAAACATGATAAAAAGGACCAAAACCTGTCGAAAAATAGCTCCAGCACTAAAACGCAAGCATTGCATTGCTCATTGTACAGAGAGGGGCTAAAAATGACTAATTTTGTATTGGCACAAGCAGTCTCACTATTAGTGGCCTTACATGGAAGCCTTCTTGAGAAACCAACGTTTTACTGTAGCACATGTTGGGCCAGTCACACAATAGAAGGTTAAGCCTCTGACTTTGTTACAAGAGCGAATGCGATACAAACCAATCACGTCAGCATTCTTCTCAGCAACCAAGGAGATAATATAACATATAGATCACTTCTATTGTATATCTTATATGGAAGTAGTTGAAGTAATTCTTCCCTATACATACAACTCAAGCCCTGCTTTCACTCTCTGAATTTCCTGCCTTTTAAGCTAAATAAGTCGGAAGATTAGGTGCGTGTCATAACAATAGAAATAGTACTAAACAAATGCCAACAAATTGCATATTACGAGTGTTATTTATATAAAGAAAATCCCAAAGACAGGGATTTCTTTGTCCACGCAGCCAAGGAGCCTCCATGAAAGTATTAGAGGCTCACGTGCGTATATCCAATAGGCCAGTTCATTCACTCCATTAACTAGTTTTTCAATCTTCTC
The DNA here is from genome assembly GCA_034695205.1 of Dicyrtoma fusca. Lineage (NCBI taxonomy): Eukaryota > Metazoa > Arthropoda > Collembola > Symphypleona > Dicyrtomidae > Dicyrtoma > Dicyrtoma fusca. The sequence goes on from JAQFZC010005649.1 coordinate 5,331, forward strand.
GTTATATCATTTCACGATTATTATGTAACTGCTGGGCTCGATCATTTTATTGTCCAATTGAGCTGGGCTGGATATGCTTGTATTGTTCGTATCACTGTAGCCCCAAGGAATGAAGGATAATTTGATAGCTACAGAAGGCATCATATAAACAACATAAAGCATTGGAGATTAAATGATGGCAATACTTGATGAAATTGAATTGAAGCTGGGGAAAAAATGGTGGATACAAGGATGGAAATAAAGGCTGATGATTCACGCAATTCTGTAAGTTTTGTATACTATTAGTTATTATTATGTGTTTGCTCTCTTCAACCTATAAATCGGCCTCCGGTGTCCAGGAATACAAGCTATTAGACAGGCACCAGAAATAGCGCTATAAGGACATTATATTAGTTAGTGCAGCTTTATTTATTATTTAATTTAATATTATTATAGCCCCCTGAGCTCTCAATTAGTGGGCGGTTCAAGTATTTTTTATACTTTGCTATGATGCTTATGATCTCTTCCCTTCTGCGAGCGTCTGCCCACGCAATTTTTCCAATCATGTTCTTTCCCTGCCCAGACGTCTCGCACTCGTGCCGTATTTACTTCTTGGAAGCTCTCTTTTAGAATTCAGACCAAGTATAGAGGAAAATACCTTAATTGTCCAAAGTTCCGCTCGTGTACGTACGTACATGAAGCGAGTCAAATAGAATCGAATTAGGGACTAGCACAACAAGTTTATGGGAAATTATAAGTTTCCCAAGAAGTACGTGTTGTCTTTGAGGGAAACACCGAATGCGGTGTCAGTGTAAATAAAGTTTACGTCCTCTCGATAGCTAGTGTGCTACGTACAGTCTACAGTACATAGTAAGTACCGATACACGAAATATTATTAGACTTGCCATATAAGGACAAATTGGTACAAAGTGAAAGCCCTTGGTTTCAGGGCTATACAGATTTCCTATTACTAAACGTTTCGTGTAATAACTTTACGGGACGTAAATAGTTTTCACCATTGACTGAAGTAATAGTTTTGATTATTTGAACATGTACAACAAATGCAGCTACAACACCGACCATGAGTATCTGTAGCGTAAACCGTGCCTTGTTAACGATGTCCCTAAAATCTCGGGATTGAGGTACGCACAAAAAAGAGCAAAGTTTTGAGGTAGTTTTCTTTTGTGGGTTTCGGGATGCATTTCGTTAGTGAATGGGAAAGAAGGTGATACGGTGGCTTTTCTCGATACGTTTGTACCCGAAGGACGGCTACAAAAGGATAACAAGGAGCACACTGTTCGCTGTACTAGTTAGATTAGGGATGTTCTACCGTTGAGCTTTTGTCCGGACAAGTCTGTTTGTAGGAACTCAAGTGAAAGGAAGGGGAAAGTTGCGTCATCCATCCTCTTATTGTTAGTCCATGTTCCTTGTGTGTGTTTGTGGTTTCAAAAAACTAACCAAGCATTCAACGGACCATGTAACTTTGTAACCGGACTGACTTTCGGTCTGACTGAATGTGTGTGTGTGTGTGTGTGTGTGTGTGTGTGTGTGGGTATCTGTTGTGGACTCTTGTGTGTGTGGAGATGTTGGAGCGTTGAGAGACGTGTCCATCCAAGTTTGGAGCTGGAATTGCGTTCTCTCTTGTTGATGATACGAGAGGAGACAAGAGTTCTCTGTCTCGCCGCCGTCTCCTGCTCCGTGAGTAGAGCTCATGGCAGTCGTCAATCTCCCTTGAGTCCTTCCTTCGTGTGCTCTGATGAGGAAGACCACAATCACACACCACCAACCAGGTCCCTGTCATCTCACGTACTTATCACTCTCGCATCTCCAGCCCCGACGACCGACTTCCCGACTTCCCAACTCAACCACTCAGCTGTATCAATATTTTCAAATTCCTCTTGGCACATTCCCACGCTGCGCTGGTTCGCGTTCCAGCGACGGCACGTCCACAACCCTCCCCTTGTATTTCAAACACTGCCACTTTTAATAATGATTCCATTATAATTGGCCACATCACTTGCTGCTATGTACTAGTCTCCATCAAAATCGATTCAAAATTATATTGTTTTATTGAGTACTGGAGCTCTGGCATAATAGCTATACATATAGACACACAAACACTATGCTACTCTCTCCGACGCGACGCCACTAACTTGAGCAACAGCTCAACTGTGACGGTTGTTAGCCCTCGATCTTAAAAAGGTAATGACTGGAAGTGATTGCTCACAATCAGAAATCTTGCGTAAGAAATACATTTCAACTTCAACCTGACTAGTTAGAACAGCCACGTTTCAAAGAATGACAAAACTTGATTAGGAATGTTACACTACATGTTAAAGTATGGAGCAGCTTTGGAGCTGAAAAAGAAAGTAATGAATAAAAGCGAGTTTTGCTAGTTCTTTCAATACTACTGATACTGATAAGAATCCTCGTCCAATAAAAATAAGAAACTAATAATGATTTTAAAATTTTCCAGATGTGGTTGCGACGACTGTGTTAACTCCCGCCAAGAAGACTCTTTGAGACATTCCCGCTCTCGCATTAACTCTTACCGTGCTTTAGCTAGTCCATCATTAATTGCGTTATCATCAAAAGATCCCATTCTAACCGCATTTGAATTGTCCTGGGAGCTTCGTCGACTTTTCTTTGCTGAGCATGAGTTCAAAGCGGAGTACATGGTAAGCACTTTTAATTACTCTTAGTTTTTCCTTTAGTTGGTTTTGAAAAAAAGTAAAACCTTTTTTTCCTTTGAAATTTTTCGTATATGATGCTGTATTAGGTCATAGTAACAAATATAAAGGCACCTTATCTGGAATACGCTGTAGCTAGCATGCAGTTCCCCTGTCACTTTCATTAGTTCTCTGTAATTGTTCCAATGCATTTGTCTTCCCAAAGACAGGTCTAAAAGTCTAAATACATACTAGGTCCATACATTCTTATTTCTAGTATAGTGGGCAGACATGCCTTGGCTATATACCCAAGGAGATGTATAGCAAATGTCCAGGTGCAGGTCCTTTTTTTTAATCAAAGTGAATTTCTATGTGGTATAAATTTTGAAATCTGAACCAAGTCCAAGGCCCTCTGGCCTTCTTTTTTTGGCATCCAGCCCGACACTACTGTCTCGGATGCTCCTTCACACACACACACACACACACCCGCTCTCATCTCATGCCACAAAACACAAATATCTCTTCCACTCCCGTAATGTGCAAAGAAATATTAGACGTCAAGGTAGTTTGGCTTCTCTTCTTTTTTTTCTTCTTTTTTTTTATAAACTGCTACCTTCGGTGATTACATGTTACACAATGTCAGTAATAAGTAAGTGAGAAATGTTTGAAGCTGTGCCTCCTCGTGCAGAAGATAAAAAAAAATTGCGACAGAACAATTGATAGCCTTTCAGTGTATCTCATAACCTTACTTCTTGAACTTTAAAACGTTTTTGACTCTGCAGTGCACCTTCTTGTATCAATCATTCCAAGCCGGGTTGAGATTCCAAAGCAAAGCATTCATGTACTGCTCCATCCGTACATACATACATATACATACCTATGTATGTGGGAATGATGGGTCTCTATACTAACGCCAGACCAGAAGGGCTCTTGTCTGTTATCCCAGAGGCTGTTTTTTTTTCTCGGAGCAATTTTTTAATTTCAAACTGCCTTTGACGTGACATGGTAAGCTAGACGTATCTCCGTAAGCAATAATAGAAAATCACAGAGTATATAAAAAGCAATCACTTGAGACCGGATAAATTAAGGGAGTAGCAGCAGCGTCGGTCGTTAGGCTTAAGGAATTTTTATTGAATCTCTGGATTTCATCGATTCTCCTTGGATGGGGGGGATCTTCAGTGCAGTGCAGTGTGGGGTGGGGGGCTTTTGGCTGATTTGAATTTTTATTCTTTGTATTTATTTCTCGAACATTTTTCAAATGTCCAGGCAATAAGTCTTTCGTGTCTGTCCTTGACACGTCAGCCAAGTCCGAGGGAATAAGTTCAAAGCCAAGCCCCATGTCGCGGGTGGCTTTTTCTTTGGCTATTGCTATCTGCTTTGGTGGTGTTCGACGTCAAGGCATTGGGACTCTGATGACTGTGTGGTGGGTGAGGGGAGAGTAAATGTGCAAAATAGGATTAAGTCTCTTATAGGCAAAAGGTATCTTTCCCTTTAGTGCATACTTGATTCTCTGTCTCTCCCATTAGACTACACCTTCCGCCTTAAAGAACAATACAAATGCTACGTCCCTATACAGATACACACGTAGGAACTTTCTACATCTCATCCCCGGGTTTTAGGATTCTCTCTTATGGGACTTTCTCGGACCTCATGTTGTTTCGAAAATCTGTGGAAAATAAAAAAAAAATAGGAAAAAAAAGTTTGGTTGTATACCTACAACAGACACACAAACCTACCTATACAGATTCAGAGGATCTCTTCTCCACTGTGCGATGCGGTGGTGATGACAAGCACGAATTACTTCCCAGGGGTCTATCTTCCCCTTCCCTCTCCTTCTAATAGTGTATGTAATAGTAGTACAGCCCCATTTGTTTTTATTTTGACTCTCCACTATCACAGAATCCCCTTAGACGGAATAAGACATTGAAGGATCTTTAATTTATATTTAAAAATATCTGCCAAAATTTTATTTAAACTGTTAGAGGGACCATAATTGAAATGGCGTTGAAATATTTATTATAGTCCGCATATTATCGCTTGACTTCTGCTCTCGGAGAGACAGAGAGAGAGAGACACGTTGGCAGACGGACAGACGGACGGACAGACAGGGCCGTTGGGCAATGAATGCAATGGGGAAAGCAGCTACATACGAGTATTATGAGAGAGTGCGGAGTGGTGTGCCATTGGTGGAAGTCGAGGCAGAACCATTTTGATATGGTGTTGATAATTAAATGGAAGGTAGTTGTGTCATAACTGTTAGTATCAACTATCACTGTGCCCATTCCTCCGCGGATAGAATTTTAGGAAAAATATAAGAAGAAGAAGAAGACGAAGAAGTGAAAAAAAAATATCAGAGAAGAGATGAGAAGGAAAGATTTTGATGGCGGAGCTCCAACGAAACTAACTTCTATTTGATAAAATTGGCTTAGTGCCGACAAAGCAAGAACTGAGCCGAGCTGAACTCAACTGAACTAAACTGTGAACCGCTCCAAGCAGCAGCAGAAGCAGCCGAAGAAGCAGCAGAAGTCCACCTAAACATACTCCCTATCAGCCCACTACTGTACAGATCACTCCGTAATACTAGTCCGAGGCAGTTCCATGGCTTCAACCCACCAGCCAATATATATTGATGGGAAAAAAGGAAAGCTATTTACACGGCAGTAAACCAAATAAAACTGACCAATAAAGAACGTGTCTTCCTAATGTGTGGAGACTGCCGCCGTGTAATAACATTTTTATAATCCCGTAAAAAAAAGACGGAGACTCAAAAAAAAAATTGTCCTATTGCTCCCTCAGTTGAGTTTAGAGTGACGAGAAATCTAAAAGCTCTTTGAATGCATCTATCCCTGACCTCAGAGCTGATCATCCAATAATAATTCCCAGAATTTCAATCCGCATGGACAATGACGATGAATGCCGTCGCGATAAAAGGACAGTGTGCATAATCTTATTACAGAACATTAACATAAGACATACAACTTAATGAATAGTGTATGTATGTAGTATACAGTTCAAATGTGAACTGTGGGCCGTGTGGACTAATAATACGGTAAAATTTTGCGATTAGATCCTAATAAACTGCTCATTTGAGTCCGCATCAACTTTAACGCTACGACGCTGTATAGATGTGTATATAGTGTATAGGAGATGCGATCCATGGGAGGGCAGCAGCCCGTGATAAGGAGAAAGGTTAATTGCCCTTGCTCGCTTAAGTAAAGAAAACATGTCCCGAACAGAATCGTTACACAATATTCGAGCCATCAATTTCATTACTTTCCCCCTACTATGCACATAGACTATACCTATAGCACTAGACTATATAGACACACACTCTGTATACACTTTGAGCTCCCTTCCATTTACTCTACTTCACCTGAGGCATCACACATAATGCTAATTTCTCTTTCCAAGCACTCGCAATCACTCTTTCTCTCATTTCACCTTTAATGAAACGTTAATTTATTTATGGTGCACTCACTAATTTAAACTGTGAATGGAAGCACTTTGTGTACCTTACCCTCCTAGTGAGGCCTACAACAACGTTGCAATTCTTACGTACATAACTGCCTATATGTATCCGTAATACTAAGTATTTCATTGAGGCTTGAGGCCCGTGTGTGTTTTACTGGTTACTCTCACACTACGTAAGTACATACTGGAGTGCTGATGACAATATATAATAATATATTCTGGCAGGGCTGGTGGCCTTCGGTGTACTTTAATTTACGATGGTAATTACTTGTACATAAAATGAAAGCAGTCTCCATTCGTGAAAAGCTATTGCACGTACATATACCTACCTAACGAAGCCTTGAAACTTGAGTCAATTAGCGACCAAATTCAAAACTGTTTTTTAGATTGTGCCAAAAAAGTGAATGGGGCATATAGGTATGTATGTATATCTCCTGTGCTCTTCTTATTAGGCTAAAAAGCATCTAGAGTACCTAATTATTTATTTGGTTTCTAAAATCTCTATTTGCACCCGTCTTACCTCTGTACCTACTCTCTAAACCTTGACAATAAATTGGAATTATTTAACTACGTACCTACATCTTTTCACAAGGTTAGTAATTTAAATGGTTTGTGACATATGTTAATCATATATACTATGCTCTGCCAAACTGTTTAAGAATATATAGGTATGTATAAATATATAGTTGAAAAAGATGGGATTTGATAGGATTAGATTCTGAGAATTTAATTTAGTCTTGATTTATATGACAGCTGGAAGTCACGTGATGAACGACGGTGGAATCTTTCCATACTGAAATACAAATGTAGGTATGTACATAATATGCATTATAATTTACGTATTTTATGCATGTATTCCGATTCGGATGCGCTCAGAATTCAATTCATTCAGCAACAGCATCAACAACAGCAAAAAAAATTAATAATCTCGAGTGTCAGGATTTGTACGGTGTATGTATCGCCGTATCTCGCTTCCTTTTACATGCAGACATGTGTTAAGTAAGCCGGGCATTGTTTTTCCTTCCTAAAATTTATCCAAAGTAAAAGTTTAATCATCCATGCTCAGTCTCAGTGTTGCTCTTGTTCATGACTAGTAGAGCCTTTTCAGGTTTAAAGAGATCCCACCCAGAGGCGACTTTCAACTGCCCATTGAAAGCCAACAGTGAAACTCTAGCTTAAGGAAACCAAGGGATAAATATTGAAATGAGTTTAGCAGAAGTGTAAGTAACTGTATGACTGTACTTGCTCTAATTCATACGAAAATATTGGTGAATATTTATAGAAAGAAAGCCTCAAAAGCAGCTGGCAAGGGCATGCATTGAAAAAAAAGGAAAAGAAAACAGGAAATCGTAGCTGTGTGTTAAAATTCAATCATGATACGAAAAGCCTATTTTTCATAAAATGTAGTGTTGTTCCTATTCCTATGTAGGCTCAACTTTATTGTTGCTGACTACAATCTCATACGAACAATAAAAGTGTAATAGCCTTGCTACATACATACATAAGATATGGTTGGGTAGCCACACTTTATTTGTGGCTTTTCTCATACACTACACACATACATATGTAGGTACATAGGCACATGTTCTTTATATGTACTACACTCCATATACTATTTACTGTCGAAAACACAGAGGGCAATCCCTTTAACATCATTCCCTCGACGTATGTAGATGTGTGATGGGTCTGGGAGTTGACTAACTTTTGCGTTTATACTTATTTCTTTTTTTTTGTGCAATAGAAACAATTTCATTTATTCTTTCCCTACTTATACTTACTTGGAGGGAAACAACAAGAAGGGAATTTGTCAGCCAAATTGTAAAGTACGTTTACGATGCAACTGAGGGGGAAAAAAATATACAACAAGGGAAGACGAAGAAGAAGAAGAAGAAAGAAAAAAAGAAATTAAATTGGCTTGCTTTGCTTCCAGGCGATAAGTACAGATATGCTCAAATGGGAAAGGAAGTCAAAGCTATGTTCGTCAACGGAAGGTAGACATTTTAGAGCGAGAGCTTCAAGTCAAGACTGTAATGTGAGTTGCCTCAAGTACTCACAGAGCCCACGTTTCCACACACACAAAAAACTTGAAATTCTCTCAAACCTCATTTTGTCTTCGGCTTTAACGGGGGTGGTGGTGTAGACTCCAGTCAGCTGTCATAAGGGGCGACTGTAGCCATACTTACATACAGTAGCTCATACTCACAGCCTTGAATCCCAGGTTTTGGAAGCCGGCCCTTAATTTGAGAAATTAATGTGCGTGCCCTTTAACCTATTCGCAACTGGCGAACCATCGAAAGAATGCTTTACAAAAGTGTGTAATTTTATAAATTCACTTTTTCAA
>JAQFZC010005650.1:0-13789 GCA_034695205.1 Dicyrtoma fusca
TTCAAAAAAAATAAATAACTCGAGCCGGAGCTTGGCCTATTAAGGACGTGCTGTCCGCCTTCCAGGCTCTTTGAGGGGTCATCTTTAATAAATCTAACAATCTTTTTTAGACCTGATTCTTTAAAACTTTGGTCTGTATCACTTGGTGTTCTCTGTTTCCCAGTAAGGTTCCATTTTTCACCCCAAGGGGAAATTAATCCCCATTTTGCACCCGTTGAACTTCTTAATCTACCTTTTGGTGTATAACATGCTCCAGTTTGAACATTAGCCAAGCATGTCTCCACATTAAAAGAATTGTATACTTCTTTATCAGGATTTGTGGTAGTTAATAACTCCCATATACCTATAGTAATAGGTCATTTTTTCCTAATATTTCAATAAAGTCATCACTTAAATCTAGAATTTTTTCATTTCCAAGATAATAACCATCTGTGTTTACATTATGATTAAATAATAATTTTATTGCCAAGGGATCTTCAGACAAATTTATTAAGTACTTTATAGCTAATTTTCCAAATCAATATTTTTGAAAAATAACTTCTGGAACATTTTCAAGTGCTAATTGTTCACTTCTTTCTTCTTGTACAGATTGATTTGCTACAGCTAAATTTTCTGACAACTGGTCGTTACTGCTTTATACTCTTTTAGTTTACTGTATATCGTTTGTTGGTTTTTATTTGATAATTTATATTTGTTATCTGTATCTGTTTTTAAAATAGCTAATTCTTTTGACACTAAAATCATTTGTTTTCTACTGCATCATTAATATTTTGTGTAGCTTTAATTAATGGCGCATATATTTTCTCTTGTTCTAATGTAAAAGCATTGTCGCCTGTTTTTTCAACAATAAATTGTTCTCTTAATTTTTTGTTATTTTCATTTTCTTTTATCATAAGCCTTACTTGGCGTTTAACTTGCTCTGCTGGGCTTGTGTATGTTGTATTAGTCATTTATATATGTTTATTTTATACATTATTTTAGCTAAGCAACATGTCTTGTAACTCGTATTTCACTTAGCTTTGTTTTAGAAGTGGCTATTGGTTTATATTCCGAATTCGCTATTTGTTCAGGTGTTAATTCAACCCAACTATTGAAATCACTAAAATACCCTTTCCATTTCACTAAAGCTTTTCTAATATTTGGATCTTGTTTTCATTGTTTCTATGATGTATTCATATTTAAAATCTTCTTCTTTGTTATATGGTGTAATTTCTTTTGCATAATAAGTTCCTTTAATTTGTTTGTTATAATAGTCAATTAGTTCATGCGTTATAGGATTTGTAGGTAAAACTTTACTAATATACATTATTTCTTCTGCGAATTGAGGTTTATAGCCTTTATCAAATTTAGTTCCAAATAAGTGTGTTCTCACTCTCTGACCTGGTTTTAAATTGTTATTATTTGAGTTACTTGTATTATTCAATTCCCCTAATCTAGATTTTGAACCATATAGATTTGCATATACTTGTAATTCATTTTCTGTTTTACTTGCTTCAAAAAGTGTCATTTTAATACTTGTACGTCTTGAATTATTATAATTTTTAATAAGATCTGGTAATACAGAGACCCATTTCGTAGTTCCTTGTTCAGTCATATATTTATACATTTTTTGCTGGATTGTTCTGGCAAATCGTTCAACAATCATTGCTTTTGTCTCATTTTCAGTTGTATACCAGTTAATATCATATTTTTTAAATAGACTAATTGTCTTTTTACCACTGTATTCAGTTCTTTTATCACTGTACAGTTTCTCAGGATTTCTACCTTCGTTTAGCACAATTTTAAAACTATCCACGATCTTAAATCCATTTTTAGTTTTTAAAAGTATTGCCTAACCATATTTTGAGAAAGTGCCAATAACTAAATAATTACATCTAAACCTATCATTATCTTTAACCCATTTTTTTAGGCATAAAAACTATATCAGCCTGCTATATTGAATCTATTTCGGGCGTATAATATCTTCTAAGTTTGAATTTTGTTATTTTACCTAAATGTTTAGTATATGTGTCTTGTGTAGCTAGATATTGTTTTACTATTTAAGGATTTATTCCTGTTTTTCTAGATAATTCATTAATTCCTACATATCCAGTTAAAGGGTCTTTATACACAGAATCTATAATTTTATATGATTTCTCATCTATACCCTCTAGGCCGCCACGTTGTTCAAGCCCCTCCGGGGCGTCTTTAGGTTTTTCGAACCGTCATAATTTATTATTCAGTCCTAATCCTAAAAATAATTTTGGTTTTATTACAGCTTTTGTAGTTATTTTTTAAGCTTTTCTTTTATAGTAGGTGTTTTGATTTCATCTAACCCTTTCAATAATTTTCGATCTGCTATGTCTACTTTCTTTATGTTTATAGATATTATATGTTAACTCGTGATGCATTGTTGCTTCATCTACTCTGTCTACTGGTTTGTCTCCTTTAGCTATTCTTTCTTGAAATTTAGTTCCTGGACCTAGATAATTACTTCCTGGGAAATGAACTTCTCCAACATACTTTCCGATAGTATCTACAATGTCACTACATACCTTACTCCCTTTAATAAATGTACACTTTATAGTATTACAGACCGCACATTTTTGTTTTAGCATTGTACGATTATTTGTAGTCATAACTCAAGCCTGAAAGGCTCCAGGAGGGGTTGAAAACCCGACTTGTTTAATTTCTTTATTAGGTGTTTTCACCTTACATTTTATGCAAATTATATTACTCATTTAATAACATACGTTTTTTTAAATAATTGGTTTGTTATGCCTTGTAATTTTATAAATTCGTACTACCTAACGCTAACGAGCGCTAACGAACGCAAACGAACGCTAACGAACGCAAACGATATAACACCCGTTGTGACACAATCGTTAGTATTTCAGATATTTATTTGGAATATAAAAATTGTCTTAATTATGCCTGTACCGCTTTTCGGAAGCAGTAGAATCAAAATCAATAGTTATAAAGGAATAATTCTTCTCCCAACCTTTCTGGCAAAATTGCATAAATTCATCTTATCTTAATCTATATCAAGTTCTATACGGTTTTTATGTAAATGTTGGATATTATTGTTAGATAAACAAAATAAAATTAAAAAATTAGAATCAGACCGATAGATTTTTGATCCAATTCAAAATAAGACTGGCTAAGGTAAAATACACAAATATTATTGTATCGTCCTCTTGTAAAATAACTTTTCATTATATCCTGATTCCTACGATTAATTACGTCATCAAAAATAATAATATTGTTTAATTTTGAATCAATTTCTTCTGGGTCTGGTATTACAGCATCTGTATCATAGACTGTAATATTAATTTTTTGTTTTGGGTCTAGTTTTAGTCCTTTGCCTACTTTTTCGATTAGTTATAACTTACAAACACAGCTTTTATGTATTTTTTTTGATTTTCAATTACCGCAACCACATGTTTTTATAGTAGATGATTTTCAAATTCTTTAATTCAAATTTGGTATGTGTCCTGTTGAAGGCTATTTCCTACTAGCATTAAGTTATTATAGTCCAATATTCCGTCTTGTAATTGTAATTTAATAACTAGACTACCACAATTACTTTCACAGATTACTAAACATCTAAATATATTAGGAAATAGGTGATTATGCTTAAAGTTTGGATTCTTATTGCAAACAAATATTGTTTCAGGCAATTATTAAATTCATTATTTTTACTTATAAACATATCTATACGTGATTCACACCTTAATAATTGATTTTTCAAGATTTTTAAATTTTCATCTTTCTTGTAAAGCATTAGCATTTTCTATATTTAAAAGTTTAGTTCTAATATCATCTAGAACAACAGTACATCCATTGTGCATGCATAAATGTGTAATACACGCTCCCATTTATAATAAAACAAATTTATTGATAACCAAAGGGTATTGTTTCTAATTCTTGCATTTCTTGGTCATATTCACATATAACTCTTTTGTTAAACTTACCTTTAAATGTGTAAGATTTTTCTTGATTTTTTACTGTTTTTATAACACCTTCTTTATTTTGTACAAAAATATCATGCTTTGTAATTAATGTTTTTTCAGTACCTAACACAAGTTTTTTCATGTTTTCCAAGTTAATTTCTTTACTATTTGTGTAATTACTTGCGAATCCTTTAAATTTAGTACACTAAGCGTAACTGAGAATATTTGTCTTATAAGAATGTGATTTAAGCCCTGTTGACACAAAATCAGTCATACCGTGTACTTTGAGATCATAGCCATCAATATCTTTGAACTCATCCTCCCATTCACCTACGTAGTTACTAGTTTTAAAGTTAAAAGGTGTATCTATATCATCAACCCATACAACGCTGTCAGTATTCATATACAGAACTCTTCCTTTTATTTTATCAAGAGCATCATATAATCTTAATCTGGCGTTTGCAGTTGTAAATGTTGCAATATATATATTTTTATCGTTTGAACATAAAATAAATCTTCTTTTTCTTTATATTCTACTAATACAGAAGTATTTGTAAGTGGTGTATAATTAAGAATTTTTTGTTCACGATTAGCTTTTAATTTATATAAATCTGCGTGTTCAGATATAATTTTAACTTGTTTTAATGAATCTCTTTGACCAAATATACCCCATAAGCTATTTAAAAACAACTTTGCTACAGCTTTTATTCCTGGATTTTAAACTAGATTATCAGGATTTATATCTACACCAATATTTTTGTTTTCAGCCATGAAGGTATTCAATGTTTCTTTCGTAAAAAAGCTTTTGTTATATGATGCTTCGGTCTTGATTTTCATGAATGTTTGTATATATTCTTTGACTAATAATTTTTCTTAAAAATGAAGAACTGAATAAATTTCTGAGATCATGTATCCTTTTTCAATAGCTTTAGCTATTTCAACACTAGTCCACGTACCAATTAGAGCTCTTTCCTTTTTTAGTATGCCAACACTTTGTTATTTGATTTAATGTAGCACAAGTACGGCACAATGTAAAAATATTTTTTTAATTCACTTTTGTTGGTAAAACAGGATTATATAACGCTACAGGTGTTAAACGTTTACATTTAACAAACCCAAATCACTCTGGATTATAAGTTTTCAGGAGTTCCTTATTATCAATTCCAGTAGGATGACCTACAGGATAATTATCAAATAACATGACGTTAGGATACAAACCACAAATATCATAATACCTAATTATTTGATTTTTAGTATGTTTTTTGAAAAATTTTATTGTTTCGGTCCTACCACCAAAGAATGCATCTCTTGGGTTTATCGGTGTAATTATAGGGCGATCCATCTTAAAATTCCTTATTATTTTCTACTTTTTATATTGATGACTCCAATATTCTACCATGTTTTACCCTTTGTTTTCTAAGTATTTTGTCCATTTACAAATGTTATCATGTAGAAATTTGATTGTAGTTTTATTCAAAGTAATTTTTTGTTTTTTGCATAGCAATCTTGAACACCATAAAAATAGCACCCTTGAAATTGATAAACTGTATTAGTTTCTTGACAATCACCATCGATGTTTCTGATTTTACCATAAGAATCACGTATACCCAATTCACCTCCGTTTAAAGCATGTTGAATATTTATTTGTTCCGCAGATATTACACTTTCTAACCATTTGTTACTTTGCTTTCAATAGTTATCTTTATTTTTGGAAACGATTGCTATTTTATTTTTTGGCATAAATTTAAATCTGTATACAGCCATAGCCAAGCTAGCTATTGTTACATATTGTAATGGGTCTACATAACCCGGCGAACTATAATCTTCGTTCACAAAACTTATTTCTATTGCATTTTAGCGGCAACTTAGGCATCCTCTTCGAAGTATATCTACAGCAGATGTACAATCAGCAATCATTTCTGCCCTCAAATTAAACATTTTACTTGCATCTTTACTGTACAGCTTACATTCTTCATCATACCAATTTATAAATTCATCTTGATCCTCAGATTTCATTCTATCTGGCTCATAATATTTTTTATCTATTTAAGGCCCAACATAATTCCAATTATCAGGTTTATTAAAACTATGTGGGAAATAGGCTTTTCGGCTCCATTACATATGTTACATTTGTTTTGAATTTTATGCTCACAAAGATGTTGATCTTTGTTTTGATAAGGTGTTTTACAATCATGACAATAATATGAACAACAATAAAGAGCAGCATCCTTGTTGACATAATCATAATGATTGTCTAAGTGTAATAAATACAGCTGGTTCTCTGCTTCTAGTTTTTGAATAGCACATTTAAATGCACCGTCCATTACTGAAATTGTATTTACTTTCACATTTAATTTATGTTCAATTTGTGTAAATAATTCTGGAGTAATTCCTCCTTCCGGTGTTTCTAATTCTATGTAATTTATTAAATTGTTTACTATTTTATCTTGCCAATTATCTTGATTTATACGAATTCTTATATTTAAATGTTAAACCTACAACAACTGCTCTTATACCACAAAAATTATCATTATTATTAATTTTATTAACGCATCTTTTTTTCTTAATATCTCCATATAAATCTATTATTTTTCTATCTCGCTTTTCCTTACCTTGATTATTATCAATTATTTTTATTTGAAGATCAATATTTTTTGTTGAGATGTCTTTATATGTAGCAATTTTTCCAGTGGCGTCAGCTCATAATTCATCTGTTGGAATTCCGTTTTTAGGATCAAAACTCCAAGATTTATGGAACTGTGTACCATCAGTAAAAGTACTTGAAACACCTATATGCGTTTTGACTCTTTTCAAAAATCTGTTTTCATAATGTTTGAATATAGATTTTAAAACGTCCATAATATCACCTGTTTCGGTTTGTTTTATGCTCCAAATATAAGTTTCTTGGTAAAAATTTGAATTCTTTCTTTCAATTTTTCGCCGTTTAATTAGTTTATTATTTCCAAAATCATGAATAACTATAATTAATTAATTAATTAATTATTCTTCTAGATGATTATTAGCTAAGGCCGTTACAACCCTATTTTTTATACAGTGTTATTAGTTACAATATTTAGCTGGTTTTGCCAATGTCCTTGGATAAAAAGTAATATTAGTTTTACAAGACGAAATGTGATAATCATAAAAGTAATAATAATGGAATGAAATATTCTTTGAGTCATGTTAGTTAATCAATATAAATGCACCATAATTTATTTCTTAGGTTAATTAACTGTTTCTACTTTTTCTAGTTTTAAAATCCTTTTTAGCTTTTTTTCAAGTATGGCTTCTTTTTCTTGCTCTATCCGTTGTTGATTTTCTGGATGTTTTTTAGTATTTATTTTAATTTTAAATAAGTTCCATTTGGGTTGACACCCATGGAACTGAAATTGGTTTTATTATTTCACTATTAGTATACAGTTTGAGTTCCTTATCGAATAAGTTGGTAGATGTATGTGTGGGTGCTGTGTGCGTGTGTCCCTGGGCCTTGAGTGCCCGTACATACTACTATTAGTGGTTTGTGTAGAAAGGTCTTACAAGCTAAATAAATACATATGATTGCTGTTTGGATGTGTTTGAATTTTGAGTTTTTAAAATTGCATATATTATTAAAAATACGGTATTTTTACTCTTGTGATAGTAGAGATTTGTGCCTAAAGTCGGTCCTTGCGTGCCGTGTTAGAGTTTTGGCTCGTGCCTCTGGAGGCTGATGGACCTTCTGTCGGCTCGATCTCCACCATGTGAAATATACAAGGCAAATATGAATTAAGGAATTGTACCGGTGTTGTGTGCGCCGCAGCTCATTATTATTTGTAAATTATTCTGTATTGTTAGGATAGGTTTTTAGTGTTAGATATACCGTGTGTTGTGTGGCTCTATACCTCTAACTCAACCATTTTTTTGTGTGTACTGTGTAATTTCTGTATGCCTTAATGAGTAGAATTGTGATCAGTGCCAGATCGCTGATAATTATGTACGTCAGGAAGTTGATCCAGTTGTCCCGTGTTACTTCCGCCTCTAACATGTTCACTTCTTGTTTGTTTAAGTATGCGTTTAGTGTCTGGAACTGTGGTTGGTCTTGGTAGATGTGTGAGTAGTCGAAGCCGTTTGTGTCCGCCCAGTTTGTGGCTTTGCCCCAGATTCCCCTCACCATTTTCACAAAATGGTCAAGGGCTGTACTGGACAGCGGTCCTACCATACTCTCCTGTGCTTGCACTGGTGCACTGCTTGCTACTATTGTTATGAGTGTAAATACCGCTGTTATCTTCATTGTGACTGTAACTTGTCGGTTCTGTCTATGGAGTGTAGGCGAGGTTTGTTGTATTAGTTATGGTGTGGCGATGTGGTCTAGGAGCCTGTTTCTTTCGGTAAGTAGCTGGACGAGCACTGTGCCAACTTCATGAGGTTTGGGCTAATTTGTACGTGTTAAGTTGTCATAGAATACAGTGGTCCACCCTAGCGTCGCAAGTTGTGGTCTGAAGGTCTGCAGTGTTATGCATTCTTGGATGATGTGAGAGGGGCTTTCATGGTTTCCTGTTTGGCAAAGCTGATATTCTTTCTCTTCAAAGTCCGAGGCTACTATGAGTAAATGATCTTGGTGACGAAAGTACAGCTTGTTTTGCCTGAGTTGTGCAAACAAGCGCTTTATCCAAATTGGGACATTTCATTTGAGGTATGGTGCAGCCGTTTGGATGGTATTCATGGCATAGTTTTGGTAGTAGGAATGGTGTTGCGAGTGGGCAATTAAATCTTGCTCATTGAGAACTTCCAAGTCTTGTATTATTTCTATATAGGTATCATATCTCTCGCTAAGTGGTTCGAATGATTGCTCCATAATGTTACTTATGCCGTACTTAGCAAGCCTCAGTTCTATCTGTGTTGCCCAGTTTAAGTCTGGCCTTGGATTGTTTGGATTCCTCAGCTGTAGCAGGCGGTCAAAGATGAGTTTGGGGTATCTGTCTGCGCTCATACGTTGTAGATGTAGTAGAGAGTTAAGAAATTGTCTCCATAAGCTTATTTTTACAGCTGGTCGTCCTATCTCGGTTCTGAGGATATAATTATGCGTGTATCGGCAAACGGTTAGAATGCGCTTGTAGTAGACGTTTTGTATGATTTCTAGTTGGTCTATGTACCGTATTCCCCACACTAGCACGAAGTAGAGTGCTGTAGACTTCACCGTGGCTTCAAATAATGTGTATGTGTCGTGGAATGAATTAACTTTAGCCCTGCACATCAGATTCCAGGCCTGTATGGTTGCTTGTGTGCCTTTGGTTCTTGCGTACTGCATGTGTTGGAGAAAGGAACCTGTGTATTTGAATATGACACCCAGATAGGTGTATTCGTCTACAATGTCGATGGGTTTGTCCTTGTAGGTAAACTGCAGTCGTGGTGATAGACGTCCCCCTCGTCGAAATACTACAATCTGTGTTTTCCCTAAATTCACGGTAAGGTCCAGAGAATCAAACTCCTCGTCCAAGATATGGATTTTCTTCTTCAGATCGCTTGCAGTGGTGCACTTGCATACTGTATCGTCGGCAAACATTAGGAGGTGGATCTGGGTGTAGTGGTTAATAGCTGCCCCATCAACCCGGCTGTTGATGAGTGTGCGTTCGATGTCACTTATGTACAAACTAAAGAGCAGTGGGGAAAGTGGATCTCCTTGTCAAAGTACAACTGTCATAGCGATTTCTTGTGTGTGACCTTCTTGGAGTCTGATTGTTGTCGTGGCATGTTGGTAGATGGTCCGGATACGTTGGATGACTTTGGTGGATACTCCGATGTGCTGGAGTTTAGTCCATAGTTTGTTGTGAGGGACTGAGGGGAAGGCCCGCTGAAAGTCCACAAATAGCGCGTGAAGTCTTCCGTGTGGTTTTTGTAGAGCTATTTGTACTAGTCCGTTGAGAGTAAATACTTGGTCCTGGCAGCTTCGGTTTTTTCTAAATCCGCCTTGAGCTTCGGGTAAAATCTTGGTGTCTTCCGCCCATTTCATCAGCCTGGCGTTAATCAGGGATGTGTAAATCTTTGCAATAGTGTTGGCTAACGCGATGGGCCGGAAGTTAACGGGCTGGGTCGCGTCGCATTTTTTGTACAACATTACGGTTTCACTTTAAAACCATTGTTCTGGTGTCTCGCCGGTTTCCCACACTTTGTTGATCATTTGTAGTACCCCCTCACGTCCCGCCATTCCTCCCATTCGGATCCAAAATTTGCTAGATATTGTGTCCGGGCCTGAAGGTTTGCCTTGTTTCGTCTTTCGCTCTACGTAAAGGGGTCATCTAGTACAGGTATTGTCGTTGGGGCTATTTCCGGTGGGGGTAGTTCGGAGCGGGCGGTAGTAATTGTTGGTAGAAGTCTACCCAGGTACTACCCTGTATAGCGTTTGGGATGGCGTGTGTGTGACGAAATTTTTTGATTAGTTTCCAAAAGTCTTGCTGTGTTTGGGCTTCTTGGAGTTTACTAATAGCGTCCGTATAGCACTGGTTTTTCTTTTTCTTTTTCAAATTGGTGTATTCTTTTTTGATCGTTATGAGTTCCATGCGGAGGGGTTCTTTCCAACCATGTTTTTTTCCCAGATTAATTGTTGTAAGTCCTTCTTTTTTTGTCTGCATTCTTTGTCATACCATGGCTTATTGGGTACTGCAGGTATACATACTTCCAGCTTTACCTCATGTGCTGCTTGTGTAATAATTTTGGCTAATTCTGCATATGTTGGTGCGCCTGCTATCTCTGCTATCTTGGCTGCTGTGTTGTCTTGGAATGCACTAATTCGTTCTTCCGGTTCTTGGATCCATTTTAGTTTCCACTGCAGTTTGTTTCTATGGTTTCGAGTCACCATGTGGGCTTGTGGTTCTATTGTCAGGAGGCCAGGGCGGTGATCGGATGCTAGTTGATCTAGAAAAGTGAGTTGTCGGATGGAGGGTAGGGTGGTAATGTCGGCAAAGCATAGGTCGATGACGGAGTTTCCATGTGTGTGGATCGATGTGTAGTCGCCCTTAAAGTCCCCATATGTTCGACCATTTAGTATGATAAAATAGTGTTCGTCCATGCTGTTGATTATGGATGCGCCGTTGGTAGAGTGTACCTGGTCGTGTGAGCTACGGTTAAGTCTGATGAATTCCGTACCTACGTATCGGTCATCAATGTTTTGGTCTAGCATTTCAACTCGGCTATAAAAACCCCCAGTGATGATGAATTTAGCCTTAGAAAATGTAAGTTGCAGCTCGCAAATGATGTGGATTATTTTATCGAAGTCTTCAGCTGTACGTGTTTCATTGAAGTATACAATGCCTATTATAATGAGTTCCCCGGTACGCTTAGCTTGCAGTTTTATAAATATGTAATACGGGTGTTTGGCTGCAATGGAATATGTGTACGGGATACTTCTGTCGATGAGTGCCATTAAACCTCCGCTGGCGCTTCCCTTGGTGTGTATTCGTTCTGCGTGGGTCATTATGCAGTCATGTGTTGGGAAGTGTCTATGTATGTTGTTTATTTTTGCATCATTTTCCGATTCGATCCATGTTTCCATTAGTAAGAGTATGGGGTTTGTTTGGATTTTCTGTAGATCTTTTTTGTCAATGTGTATGAGTGTGCTAATGCCGCGGACATTCCAAAACATAATATGCAGATTGATTGTAGTTTTATTATGCGTACTATTCGTGCGAGCTGGCGTATGTGTGCTTTGTGTACCTATGTGGCTATTGTTTACGGTGTCAGTTGCTGTATCTATATGTAGTGGTTGTAGTGTGTGAGAGTGTTGATTGCTATTTTTATTTAACTCTATAGTTCTATTGCATGGACTTAGTGCTGGGTTATTATGATTGTATATATTTACAAAATGTGTACTTATCTCGTTGTCTGGTGGTTCAGTAGAAGGATTGGGAGTTGATGTCCATAGGCTGCTGTCCGCTGGCACGAAAAAGATTCCCGTCCTTTTTTAGTTGCACTTTCCCTTCCGGATTCACTGTGAATTCCTGTTCTCCGATCGAGCTGGTCAAGGTCAAGTTTCCACTTCGGATTCGTATTTTCAGTTGGGGGGTTCTTACCTTTGCATCATAAGCTGCCAAAATTTTGTGTTGTTGTTGTTCCCTGGGGGTTCTGGCAAACATAATGTTGACTTTCGCATAGGTATGTTCTTTCGCAAGTACGTCCCGGGCTGCTATCATTTTGTATTTGTCATTTGTGCGGAGCATAGTCACTTCAATTGGTCGTATCTTTCCGGTTGCTTGTCTACCCATGCGACGTACTTGGTCAATTTCACACTCTAGCTTCATTGTGCTCATCATTTGTTCGATTGCTAATTGTGTCTGTAGACGCTTTTCTTAGGCTGTTTCTGGTATTCGGTGGACAATGAGTTTTTTGTTAGTCAGTTGTCGTTGGATGAGTTCATTTTCCCTTTCAAGGGATTCCACCTTTGCCTGTATCTTGGGTATGCTAGCACATGAGGATCGGATTTCGCTTCGTATGGTTTCATGGCCTGCATCTAGTTTGTCGCAGATTTGTAGCCACAGATCACTGAGTGTAACTGTTTCTGCTATAGGAAAGTGAGTTCTTTGCATGTTTACTGAGTCGTCTTTCTTGAATGACGTAGATTGGAGAGGGCTGGCTGGTCGTTTCTTTCGACAATTATTTGATGAGGGCTGTATGTCACTGTCGTGGTCGCTTGTGGTGGTAGTGTTTTGTGTGGGGCGTTGTAAACGAGCTTTGATCCCTCTTCCTCGGCTGGATTGTTTCTTTTTTGTTGCACTGCTGCCTCGTCCTCTTGGAGCTTTCGGAGGCATAGGTATGCACGCGTTGCACTTATTTTATTTTATTAGCGGTCATAAAATTTAATGAGTATTCACTGAGTTCGTGGCTCGTTATGACTTGGTTGGCACCGATATTCTGTCGAGTTCCGTTTTGCTGGCGATGCACTTTGCTAGCATGCACTTGCTTGGCCTCTATTAGCTATTAGTTTGCTAATGCCACCGCACAACACTTGTCCTGATCACCTGTTCTATGTACGTACCGGGAATGTATTTATTTTTGTCTGAAAGGATTAATTTTTTGCTCTCTAATAATGTAACTTACACCTTGGTCAGGGCTACTTTTCCCGTTATTCTGCTATGATATTTGCCACGTTATGTTGCGAACACCCTTTCGGTACCACGGCCTGAACGGAACTCGATGTTTTTTAGTATTGCTTTGAGCAATTAACTTTGATGGCGAAAGAGATTTCATAAAAGTAAAATCACAAATTCCTCATTTATTTCTATCACCCATTTATCTAGAAAAACATTATTAAATAAAAATGCAAAAATTTTTCAGGCCGTTTTTATGACACTTATTTTTTAAACTCTGTTGTTAAACTTGCTGTTTTTTGCGTGATTTTATCCTGCTTGAAAATGTGGGGCTATAGACTGTCAGCCATTTATCAAGAAAAAAATTATTAAGTAAAAAAACAAAAATGCAACTTTGTTTTAAAGTTCTAGATTTGAGAGTTTTGGTTCATATTTTGATATTTTTGACAAATAGTTTAGAGTGATTTTAGCCTGCTTGGAAATCCGGGCTATAGGTGGGTTGCCCATTGTTGTGAATTTTGAAAAATATTGTGCAAAATAATCGGCAAATGTGGTGTAAAATCGTTGAAATATTACTATTTATGCTGTTTTCTGAGTGATTTTAAATCCTGTTGAGCTGCTTGGAAATCCTGTCCATAGTACCCCACATACTACTATTGTATTCACTTTTTTTAAATTTAAGTAGTTTAGTCAAAGAAATATACTTTTACTCATTATCGGGTGTTGCGATATGTACAGGGTAAATATCTGGGTAATGAATAGTATGGAATGGATTTAGGAATTCGTGGATTTTATGAG
>JAQFZC010005651.1:0-13787 GCA_034695205.1 Dicyrtoma fusca
CACCTGAAAATGGGGAACTTTGAAAAGGCAGAAAGCATCTTGAAAGAAGTTCTCGCTGCCAGACAAGCAACGTTGCCTAGCAACCACCCCGACATCAAAGACACAGAAAACAGCTCCTGAATTCATTCACTAAAGCTCATTTTTTCTTCCTAAATTTTTAACTATTCTTTAATAACGTGCATGATATAAAAAATGGGGTTTAATTTAATATATCACCGGAAAATATTAATCGATTATCAGATTTTAACTAGAAGGACTAGAAAAATTTAAATTATGCAAAACAAATTGCTTTTTGTCCTTTTGAAGTGTTCAGTACTCACAATCAGCTATGTTGTACTTTTACCTTTTGACATCTACAAATAGCGGTCTTGGTGCCGAAATTGGATTACATAAATAAGATAACTGTGTATTTTGAATAACTGAAATATTTTAATGTGAATTAATTTGAAAATAAATGAATAAACATTTTTAACATAGTTTTTTTTTCATAATTTTCTTCAATTCACAAATTAAATCCCATTTCTCAGGGTTTGAGAAATCTTTGTTATTTCAAAAGTTGTGTATTTGTTCATAGATCCATATCGTGAGTGTAACTGAAAAGCGGCCTAAGTTATTCAGTTCTTGCAAAATGCCCGGTGTCAACTATAACTTTAACTGCAAGGCCTTGAGTCCATCCATATTGTACTTTGGGTCTCACATACCTTTGCATTTTCCCCCTTCAAAGCCCAAACCAGCACAGGCTTAAATGATGAAATTATTTAAGCCTGTCTTCAGAAATAGCCCAACAGTTTAAGTATAGTTAAGGATTTTGTGGAATTTATTCAGTAGATACTTTTTGGAAACCAGTCAAAAAAACAAACTGTTGCAAAGAAAAAATTAATAACTGTAAACACAGCAGTATAATTATGTATATTTAGAAACATAGCTAAAGTAGTATAAACAAGTAGCTTATACAATCAAGACTCGAAACCAGTTCCTTCTTGTTAACAATAAAATAGACGATTCCGTATCTACTTTGACCTGAAATACCCTGCTAGTGTATTGCAATAAATATCGTAAATGGCGTAAGTTGTTTGTGCAGCTCTATAAGTTAAACAGAAAACACTAAACAACATTTTTTAAAAGTAACGAATTAATAATATAAGTCTGTTTCAGTGCATTTCAGTAGAAACTATTCATCAAACGTCTCTCTTATATTTTAAATTCAAAATTTGTTTTGTGAATGATCAAGGAAATAGGCTCTGCAAATATAATTAGTAATTTTGCCCCACTTGGAAACGTATAAATAGGTCTACTTTTCAATTTTAAAAAGAATGAATTCCATTGTAACTCCTACAAACACTGCACTGTTAAAATAAATGAACTCCTCTTTAGACGAAAATTAGTTTCTGAAATAACTTTAGTTAGAATGCAATGTTTCAAAATACCTTACTTTCAGCTATACAACGAGTAATGAAAAACACTCTTAAGAAAGTTGTTATATATCTAAAAATATATATAACTATAACACTAATAAATGAGTCAGTGATTTAGTTTTAGTTTTTAATTTTAAAATGAAGACAGCCAAATATTTTATTTTTAAAATAGTAATCTATGTACATAGATTTTCAAAAGAAAGGAAAGCTTCCAGAACTGGACTGGCAAATGACCAGCAGTTGAGAGGGCAAGCCTTCACAACCACTGATGCCTTGACATAGGCTAGGCTAAGTATTTATACTCGGCCTTTGTAAATAGAACAGAAAATAATCCAAAGAAACAGATATCCACTATGAGTCAGAGTGTACTGTGTACACTCTAACTTTACATTTCTTGGTGAACTACAATAATAGGTTCAGAGTCCATGGAGACTCTAACTGAATAATATTTGATTAATGACAAAGTCCAGAGTCCATGGGACTCTGGACGTGATAAATAGGGATTTATCAGAGTTGTAATTTTGAGTTAGAAACTGTTTTAAATATGTACATAACTGATTTTTCTACATTTAAAAAATCACTCTGACAGGATTTGAAACAATATAAATAGCAATTTTGCCCATTTTACTTTTTTCTTATCTAGTTTGAAAGATGATGTTTGTGTTTTTAATCTCCTTGTAAACTTTTCTGTAAAACAATTTTTCTGCATTCTTTAACTTACTTTCCAGGCAAATTAAAGCCCTTCAATTATTTTAGTACAATGTAATGCAATGGATAGATTGACAAAAGAAATAAAATCAAACACAAAGAATAAATGAAACATCGTATTAAAATAGTATTATGCAGTGGAAACTCATAATAATAATAATATTAATTTATATTTTTTGATGCGAATTTGTTTTTCAATTTTTTTCTTTTTCTTTTTATTTCTATTGAATGTTATGGTTCCACCCGACTGAGATATGGGTAATGGATAATTTATTGTGAGTTAATGGCCTTCAATTTATTCAGCTCTAATCTCGTGCGGAAATACGGGAAAAGCAAGGAAATAAATGTATGAGGGGGAAAGAAAATGTAAATCCATCATTTCCATCTTGCTCAACTTTCTTCTCTCATTTCTTTTCCTTTGCACTCCCAGTATGCTAAAAGAAGCTCACTACTCTGAAGTAATAGCAGAGAAAGCTGACACGCCAGCTTCCGTAATTTCCCCGGACTTTTGTGTGGGCATATATTTGCATTGGTTCCATAAGCTTCAAACTGTGCTACCTGCAGGTGAACATTTTCATTTTTTTAAAAATGTGTTAATGTATTATAGGAAGTCGAAAAATGAGAAAAAAAACATAAATAACGAGTTTTTTAATAGTTTGAAAGAGTATTGTGCCCTGTTTTATAACTTCTTGAAAACTGTAATTACTATTTGGACCTATTTGAAAGTGTTAGTTTAAAGTTTTGGAACTATTTATTTATTTGCTGTTTCGATGTTTTTGAAAATACTAGTTACTAGTTTATATCGAACTTTTTAAAAATGTGCAGTTTCTAGTTTCGAATGTTTTTCAAAATGTTGATTTCCATTTTTCACCTTTCATGGTTTTCCTGTTCCAAATAGGTTAAACCCAATGACAAAAATACTAAAATTCTGAATGCAAAAGCACGTATCTACGATTACATTCTTAAATGAGCTTTATGCCTCACTTTGCTTCTTAGCAGACAATCGATTATGTGCATGGATAGCTACATATAAAGTATAGCAGAATCTACATGAGGATTGACAGTGCAGCTAGTGCCACGTGGTAAAGCCTGGCATTGCAATCATTGCATTTTGGCATGTCTGGGATTCGTGATTGTAAAAGAAAACCATTTATTTCTCTTGAGACTGGAAAGATGATCGCTTTTGAAACCAAAGAAATATTAATGTAGAAATGAAGGGAAAAAATTGAGAAAGTAAAAAAGAAAAAAAGAGAAAAAAGTCTGGGATAGAATTAGAATTAAAATACATTACATCACTCCGAACGCTCACTAACAATCACTCAGTCAATCAGATGGAATCGGCCCATCAAACCATTACCGTATATCCTAGACGGCTATGTTCATCTATAATACATTAATACAAATACTGGAAATGCAAACTGGCGTATGTGCACATAGCCTTATAGTTGCAAAAAGGGTTGTCTAGTGTGGGCCTTCTAGTTTGAGAAGTTTGTGGATTTTGCACATACGAGTATGTAGGCAGGTACATTGAACATTTCCATCTTGGTACCTTTAGAAAATATTTAAACAGGATTTTGTGTTTTTTTCTACAATAAAATCTCTGTAATTAGAGGGTTTTGCACCTTTTCTAAAGCACTTATGTAGATAGGACATTTTGCACCCTTCTTAAACAAGGTAAACGGGACAATTTGCACGTCTTTGAAACAGTGAAAGGACATTTTGCACCTTTTGAAACAGTTAATAGGACATTTGGCATCTTTTCGAAACAAAGTAAAAAGGACGTTTTGCACCCTTTTTAAACAAAGTAAAAAGGACATTGTGCACGTCTTTGAAACAGTGAATAGAACATTTTGCACCTTTTGAAACAGTAAATAGGACGTTTTGCATCTTTTCGAAACAAAGTAAAAAGGACGTTTTGCACCCTTTTGAAACAAAGTAAATAGGTCATTCTGCACCTTTTTTAAACAAAGTAAATAAAACATTGTTCCCCTTTTTCAACAATGTAAATACGACAATTTGTAACTTTTTAAAAGTATACAAATTTTTAAATTTTGCACAGCTTTAAATGCACAGAAAATAGGTTGTTACAGTTTGTAGAAAAATCCTTTCGTCATTTGTCATTGTTTTTGCTATTTCAAATTTGCATTCTAACACGCAAACAGGAGGGCACATGATTGTGCATGCTAATACAAAAACAAATAAATTATTAGGCGACGTTGAAGCTACACAAATCCTTCACAGCAGAACATTTAAATAATTTTAAATAAAAGGTTACAAGTTTATTTTTGAGACTGAGATTATAAAGCTAGACCTTATCAAAAAAACGTAAATAGAATATTTTGCACCTTTTCAAAAGCATTTTAATAGGAAAATATGCACGTTTTCAAAAGCATGCAAAAAGAATTGCATCGTTTTAAAAACACATAAACAGGCCACAGTTAAAGGGAACAGAACAGAGCCTTTAAACAAACGAGTAAATAGGTTATACTACAACTTTTTCAAAACTTGCAAATACTACTTTTTGCACTACTATAAAAACTTACCAAATTATGTACAATATGATGTAAAACGATAAAACATTATTTTTCCGTTTTATGCTTTTTGTTCATAATGCTGTAATGCTCTTTGGGACCTCCAATGCTTAAAACACAGATAGACCTTCTTGCGCCTTGCGAAAATGATGCAATAGGCTATTTTGCATCTGCCGGTCATTCCTATTGGAAATTCAAATGGAAGCTCAGTAAAAAGTGGCAGCTACTTAGCTACTTTATCCTAATCTAATATTTCACAAGGAGATTTTTCAGCCTTCACGTTTTCTTCCACACGAAGAAATATAATATTTTGCAGTAGCAGAGTGCAGCCGTATAGTGAGCTCAACTGCTGCCCTTGATGGGCAAAAAAATATCAAGCGTCTGTCGTAGAAGATGCTGAATTGGATAGCTTTCGTGGTGGTACTTTTTAAAGAAATTTCAAGAGGTTTTCAACTTTTTAAAAGTTAAATTGCACAATAAAACGTTTTTAAAGGAGTATCGTTTTTACTATTTTTATAAAGTTGAAATATGAAGTGGTTTTCATCTCATTTTGGCCCTTGTAGCTGCAATTCCAATTTCTAAATTAAATATTTAAAATTACAGAAACGTTCTACTTCTGTAATGATTTTCTCCAACGCCTCCTGTAAAAATATTTGCGTTTTGCGGCCACAAATGAACTGAGCTACGTTTGAAAACATAATTGAACGGTAGTATTATGCAAAACTACACGGAAATAAATTAGTAAAACGAGTTTTCTGAAAGTAAAACTCGACACACGGAGTTCCATGCATTCGTAGCTTATTCAAATATTTTTCATTCAAAACGATTTTTTCAAAAGCTGCAATTCCTACGAATTCAGACACGTGCGTTTGAAAAGTGTAAATTGCACTGACGACACTTTTCTTAAAAGTCACAAAAGTTTTTTAAACAAATCAAGAGGTCAAGCGTGACGTTTGGAGCTTGTGCTTCGTCGATAGCATTATTTATGAGAGCCAACGTTTATCTGCTATATCGTCGCTCAAGATGTAAAACGAAGTCGCAAAAATGAATAAATAGTTTATTATTTAACAGCTGTGCACTAGTTTCCAACGAATTAAAATAAGTCAAGGAATTATTTCATTTCAAAGCTTACATACAGTACTTGTATTCCTCAGAAATAATTACAATAAAACTAAATTACAAAAATCAATTCTGAAACCACACACTTTGTAATTACTGCAGATTTTGTAAGTGATATTTCCCAGCTTAGCACTTCTTTGAAAGAGTTAAGTTCTATTTTAACAGCCTTTTAAAAGTGTAAGTTTATATTTTCACACCTTTTTGAAAGTGCAAACTACACATTGACCAACAAGCTGTATTAACGAATCTAAAGAAATAAAACCCGTATTTCTATCAATAAAAAAAAACTTCGCAGGCAAAGAACCAGCATTGTGGGGCGAAAGGCCTGTTTTGCTTTTGCTGTTTCAACGGTGCTTGGGAATTTATTTGCATTTTTACTAATCTTACTACCTAATTGATTTGCCGTGATTTCCAGTAAGCAAGCAAAATAATTAATATAATCAATAATTAGTTAAACGAAGGTATTTTTAGAAAACCTGTATTATGAGAGATTATTATTAATAAAAATTTAAAATAAAGCGTAACGCAAACACGTGTTAAAGTGATGTAAGAGCTATTGTTGCTCGTTAGAAAATCTCGCATTTGAAAAAAGTATAAATAGTGCTTTTGCCCATTTTGAGATAGTGGCGACACAAGTATTTCTGATCTTGTGAATATAACTATTCAAAGTTGATGGTTTGAAAACAAAAATTAGGTATTACTGTTCTTAAACAGCTGCAGTACCAGTTTTTAGTTCATTCTTGCCCGTTTAGTTCCAATTCCTATTCTAAAAATAAATGCGGAGTAATTTTACAGGGCTTTTAGATAACATTTTGTAAGCAGTTTAAAATATTTTATACATTTTTGTTTAGAAACTCTGATTATTGCCATTTCAAGGATATGCCTCTAAAAAAGTGGAAGTTATGGCCTTGACGCGTTTCTGCGAGATTGCAATAGGACCCATCTACACATTTGTGAGCTAACAATAGTCGTACAGAAGAACCCTTAAATATCAAGGGGCAAAGTTTCCCATTTAAATGCACACTCAATCATTTCAAAATTCCGAAATATCATATTTTGCAACACAACTTATTTTAGGAAATTTAGTGGATAAATCTTAAGAATATTGGAAAATGGGGTTCAAGTAGTAATTTTAGGATAAATTAATTAATCACTTGGTTGAATGTGTGGTATGTTATTACATTTTGATGAATTGTAAAATAAATCTCTACTTCAAGTTAGTTAGGAGGACGACTGAGATGGAATTGTGTTACTTCAACGCCACAGGAAATTTACAAGTTGTATGGTACCACATAATCACATAGATTTCTGTCCACTCGACATTCGCAACAGGCAAACGAGGTCTCGCCAAATGAATCAGTAGTAAAACAAAATTACTCTTACTATTTAGTGATTCTGTAAGACACGAGACTCCCGCGTCTGAAATGGTGCAAGATATACAATGTGAGTGGTGAAATTATGAACTTAGTCCCTTAAAAAGCAAATCGAACTATTCCGAATGCAACTGCATTAATAAAATTAAAATACACTATAAGACTTGCGACGGTTAAAAACCCACAAACATTTTGCAAGTCCCACAAGGTATCAATCTGGATATTTTTGTGACGTGATTTTAGTACTTAAGTAACGAGTTACTTAGAATTTATTGATTTCATTTTATGTATGCACATCTTTACAAATGCGACGAGAATCTATGCTTTACACGCAATAAAATAATTTTAAATTTAACAAACGGCGTTAAGACTTCCATCTCCAAAGTCATTCCAAGAAAATCGGGTACGTTTATTTCTGTACCACTTGATCTGATCTTGATATTCATATCTCAATGTATTTTTATAGCAGTAGTTTATTATTACATATGTAGCATAATATTTCTAACACCAAGCAGTACCGTTCGGAATGGTTACAATATAAAAATTATTAAAATATAACAAACTACGAACTGTGACAAAGAAAATCCCGCAAGTCTGGAAATTGTTAGTTTTGCCCATTTTAAAACGTGTCGGTTTTCATTATTAAAAAATCCATTTTTCACTTTAGTCTTGCTTGTAACGTTCCAACTACAGGTTTAAATATAAATAGTTTAACATAATAAACATCTTTACAGCGATGAAAATGAGTATCTTAAACGCCGCCTGTGAACTAAACATTTACACGTTGAAAAAAGTTTGAAACATAAAATAAATATATGATTAACGATTCTTAGATTACTTCAATTTGAGAGGAAATCGAGTTGATCATGCAAATGATGCATCTAATTAAGATTCTTATTACAACTTGCATCTGGAAGATGGATGGATTTTTTTTAAAGAAGTTTGTACCTGTAAGTATTTCCACAGTGGCAGTTATTCTTCACAGTTGTAAGGATTTTAAGGTGTTTAACAAAACAAAATTAAAATAACAAACATATTTAGTTAATTAGCATCTAAAATGGTAGAAAATGAGTTATTTACGTGTCAGTCTACAATATTTTAATTACAAATTTTTCTAAGCAGTGCAGTGTAAAGATTAATTCATTACTGATTGCGAAGCCTCACCATATCCATGCATTTACATACCGCTATTCTGCAACTAGCCACTATTAAAAAACTTAAACCAAAGCAGACTATTCTATACTTAATGATTGAATTAAATTTTTCTAAATGAAACTAAAATTCTTTCTGAAACAATAAAACTCTACTTTTTATACTTGGCCAGTGCTATGTATCCGTCAAATCCTTGAACTTCCTTTTTAGTAGTGTGCCTAAAGGAACATAATTTTATTAAATGGCATTTCAGTAGGAAATATTTTGACGAGGGCACAGTTTTTAAGATTTTAAATCACAACGATGTTTGGAGTGTTATAAGGAACATTTAAATATATCAATGATCAAAACAACTCATTTAGATGCATCCACCTAATTTAAAAAAAAATTAAAATGTCATATTTACACATTTTTTACAGTCATTTCCAATTTTTATGTATACTGTTACATTTTTTTGAGCAAAAATGTGTTCGTCGTAAAAGTGTGCAGCCAGGTATATGTAAAAAAAAATATACCTAGCTAAATTTGTTATTTTTAAAAGGAGTAAATGTAGGAGCTGTCAGTTCTTGTGTACACATTTGTTAAAAGTAATTTCTAGGTATTTACTGTAAGTTAATTATTCTTGACATTACTAGTAGTTACGTGTAACCGTTAACCCTTTTGTGAAATAAACTTCCAATCTCTGCATTGACTGGCGGTTAACGTTGACTAGAGTAAATGACGGCACAATTGGATAAATATTTGCAGGTTTTGATCAGCGGCGTCTAAGATTTCACTCTTTACAGATATTTCAAGCAAACTATTTTTACACTATATTATGTACTTGTTTACTACTTCATTCGATCTTGAATTCTACGGATTTCACCTTCATTAGGCCAATACTTCAGAATTATTGTTAAAGCAAAACTGTTGCATATGCCGGTTTTAACTCATTTTTTAAAAATGTAGTTGCAACTTTAGTTTAATTTTTAAAATAAAACATTTCCTTTGAAATTGATTAAACCTTCACCTGCGATCGATTTGCATCTCTTCTACGCCACTTTGGAATTAATATTCGCTAGTACAGGCCTAACTTGATAGAGGTCGTCTTTTGTAATCTTCTTCTAAATAGTAAACAATATTTTGAAGATAGAATATTGACTGAAATGTTTAAAAACTGCATAGTAATAGAACAAAATCACTTAATTTTTTAAAAATAATGTACGAATATAACTAGCTGTTGTGTGAACCACCGAGTACTCAAGTGATGCTACAGCTGGTGGTTTTAAATACTAAATTTCTTTCGAGCAACGTACTTAACCAGAGGTCACCTAGCTAAACAAATGAGGCAGCAAATAAATTGTAAACTTAACAGACGGCGTCTAAGACTTTGATCCCCGTGCCAAGTCAGATTTAAGGAAATGAAAATCCGTCAGTCAGTGTTTGCTCCTTAAAAGGTATGTTCGGCAGTACATAATAAGTTTTAGGATATAAGTTTTAGGATAGTTATGGAAAAGATTATTAAAAAGAAAGAAATCAGTACAAGAAAAGTATATTTAGTAAAACTGTATATGGACCATTCCATGCATTTGAATCGGTACAAAACGTACTAAGTACTGAGTCACTGGCCAACGCTTTTAACTCACCACATACACCGACCAGCATCATATGCAAAAATTAAAAACTTCGAAAAGCTTTTGCGTTATTTATCTGTTATAGCACCTTCCAACATACATAAAAAATTTATTAGGCAGCGTCAAAGTCCTTAATTATTTTATTTTTGGAACAATATTAAGTACATATACTATATTTTATTTATTTATGTATAATTTCATCCTCTATTAGCATCCACGAGTCCTTCTATTTTATATTACATTGTTCAAACAGTCTGCATTTAAAAATTGTAATCTAAAAGCAAGCTAATTAATACTGAATGGTTTAATTAACTTTTTCTGAATAAAATCGAAATGCAAACAGAAAAAATAATGAAAACCTACTTTTTGTATTTGGTTGGTGATCTGGTATCTACGCACGCCAAATCATTGCATTGGTATTTCAGTAGTTTCACTAGTGTTTCAATAGTGTTATATTTGTATAAATCAAAGAATAACGATAAAAGCGGAAACTTTAGGTGGATGCAATCATGAAATGATTCACAGAAACGAAAGCATTCCAGTAATACTGTACATAGGATTCTGCACACCCTCGAAATGATGCAAAACATACCATTTCATTGCATTTACTGTGTTGATCTGCATGCTTTTTTGTTTTTGTTTCAAAACAATGTAAAATGTTGTACGTGCTTTTTTAAAAAGCTCCAATGCATGGCTTTTTAACCACGTGTTTGAAAAAGTTTAATTATGCTCTTGATTCTGAAAAGTGGGAAAATATCGTATTGAAATATTTGTAGATACTTAAAAATTTTATAACAGAACGTGTGAAACTCAAGTTGCAAAATATTTTTACTATATAACTACAACTGCTTTTTACAAAAATAATATTTATTTGTTTAAAGGGCGCACTTTGCAGTTTTCCTGCTGCTAAAAAGTATACACTTATTAATTTTGCAATATTTTATAAAAGCGTAAATAGCACAAATTCTTTGTTTGAAAAACAGCAAAAAGCGTTAGCAGTTTTTGTAACACATTTGTAAAAAGTGAATTGTTGGTATTTGCTGTAAGTTATTAATTAATGGCATTACTAGTAATGACTCTTAACCGTTAAACTTGTTGTAAACTAAAATTTCCTTGTAAGTCTTTACCAGGAAATTAATTTTGAACCAAGATTTAGAAATTCAAGTAATTTATTGTGAAGTCAATGGAGTTTAGGCGAAAAAGGTATGTCAATTAGTCAAGTTGAGCCTCTTGAAAGGTGATTTTATTATTTTAGAAGGCACAAGCATGGTTTTTATTTAATTTTGAAAGGGTAATATTGCACTGTTACTCATTTTGGACAAAATAAAATTTTTAGTTTTTAAAAATTTCAGATTATAACAGCAGTTCTTGCATACATAAACTACAACCAGCTTTCAGTGGCACAAAAAAACTTGCTGTAAATGGTTGTATACAGCTAGTAAATAATTTTTAAAAACAAGCGGCGTGTAAAGCTTCTACAAGTGAAGGAATGTCAAGATCGTCATTTTCGGCAATTTATTGACACGTTGATCTGATCTTGATCAGCATACATCAACGTAGTTACTAACATAATCGCAATCACTGATAATTTAACGAATAGGCTCCAAAGCCAAGCTGTTTTACTTTCAATGATTACGCCCTTAAATTAAAATAATCGAACCATTAAATCTAAAAACCACCGCGTCTAGAAATTGATTGGGATGCCCGCTTTAAAAAACGTTTAGTATTTAAAAAAAAATGAATAATTCATTTAATTATTCATCAAACGTAATAAATTTTTTTTCATACTAAAATTTTAAAATGTATTTTCTAAATCTGTGTTTAATTTTGTTTTTAAAGACGTGTGGCCTAAGCTGTTACTTACGCCTTCAAAAACGATAAAAACTGCTATCAGCACTTTCATAAACCCTTTACATAGTGTAAGAACCCGGAGGAGCAGATCAGCGATTGTGGACATGCCCGCCAAGAATTGGCAGAGTCCAAGAGGGACGGAGAGGGGGCATGGGGTAATGGAAGTGAGTACGGCGTAGGCAATGTGGGAAGACGTCACAGTGTGCATGTAATTTGGTTATTAATAGTCAGCTGCTGCGATAAGAAAGAGAGGCAGCTGACTTGGTCTTTGTTTATATTAAAGTTGATGGGAAAGATAAAGTTTATTTTGTCAACAAGGGAAGTAGGTTAGTTGTAAATAAGTTGAGCGGGAGTTGAGATGGGACTAGTGAGTGCGGAGAGTGTGCGGATTGGTGGAGGGCCTCGGGAGGAGGCGACGAGTGGAAAGTGCTGAACCGTTGAAGCAGTGGGCTTGACGCTTCAGCCTCAGTTCTTGTCTGTAAGCGTTTGAAGAAGGATCGAATCCATTCCGTGGTGCAGAGAGCAACTCAATTTCCCAACTATTTCCCCATCGACATTTTCTTATTTTCTTAGTAACTTGTTTGTTACTAATTTCCTTAGGTTAGTCATTGATTTATAGTTGTTAGTAAAATAGGGTTTGATTATCTGGAGAGCGAGTGAGAGACATTGTTACGTGAATAAAGATTATTGAGACTCGCGATTGTGGGGGTGCAGAGACCGAGTCACTTTATTGCATAGGACGGAGAAGCATCGTGACGGGAAGCATCGCCACCCGAGGAAACTCGGTAGTAGGGTGTGCGGCGTCGTTAGTCAGTGAGTAGCATCGGTGTCATAGTGAGTAAACCGGCCTGACAGTGAGGAACATCGTCCGCATCGGGAGTAGCATCGGGTCTAGAGAGGGGAGAGACCTCATAGCTACTCGGAAGTGGTAGTAAACCCCGGGAATCCAAGAACCTACATCGAGAAGGATCTCATCTTCGTGGAAGAAGAAGTCTACACACAGTATTACCTACCAAGAGGTGCCAGCACAAGGGAGAATAGGGTTCATATAGTGACCGTGATCTACCGCCATGTCCCAAGGGGGACGTTGAAGGAGGGAGCGAGGTCAGATATCGAGGAATCTCCCGAGTATACGAGTTCTGGCGGAAATTCTGTGTTGCAATAGTAAAAATTTGATTGCTCTATACTATATGATAAGCGTGAATGCCGTGAATAACCAGTAATATATTATGTTTTTAAAAGTGGATATTTTGAGTGAATCTAGAGAAGGTTGTTAAATGAATTAAAATAAGTATGCGTTACAGTTAATTTAATTCATTTTTATTCATGTGGTTGCAACCAGTAATTCCATTTTGAAAAAAACACTTTTTGAAATATTACAGCACGGAGGTGGATGACTTGAACGCGAGACGAACAAATAGATTTTAAAATCATTTACGTCAAAAGCACCTAGTTTTGCCGCTAATCTTTTGTAGTAAATTAGTTCGTGTTTACTAACTTTATTGATTAACTTTGATAATTCTTTGTATACCAAAACTTTCTTGTGACATTAATAAAGATATAGTGATTTTTTTCAAACGGCGTCTGAGTCATTCATCATAGTAGCCATTTGAAATTTCTAAATACTTACTTAATAATCACTGCTTACAAATCATTCTTTAATGTTTAACGTACGTTTTCCAAATAAAATTAATACGAAACCCGGTGCCATTAAAAACCAACAAGCTAAGATATTGCTGGTCCCTTGCATTTTACTACGTAATTAGTTATTCCAAGTTTAGCGTAAATAAAATTGGTTTGTTAGAGCAGCAACTTTTCAAAACAAAAATAGAGCTGTTTGTACACTCTACCAAAATCATCACATCAAAAAAGCATCAAAGGTGCCAAAAAGTTAGTCCTATTTGCCGCATCATAATCACATCATATTCGCATCATAATCGCATCTGGATCTCATCGTACACCCATCATAACCGCATAAAAGCTGCATGATGCGGTTATGATGGGTGTAAGATGAGATCCAGATAC
>JAQFZC010005652.1:0-13786 GCA_034695205.1 Dicyrtoma fusca
AATATTGAGTTGTTTTATATATTTTTACTCGAATTTTTTTTCTCGCTCGATTGGAAGCTCACACACTTATATACTACTCATCGTACGTACGTACATCCAATACTAAAGAAGAAGTCGTGACCTTTGTGTGATTCAATTGCATTGTGGTTTTCTCGTCGTATTTGTTTTCTCCACGTTGCTCCAAGCATTGGTTCCCGAAAGGTGAGTTCAATCCTTTGAATGTGTAATTACCTCAATAATAATTAGAGTATTGATTGTGTCTACTGTCCTGAGAGTTGACACCCGAGTTTGGCATCCAATGTCATTTCATATGAGAGCTGTCATGTCTGTCTATAGAGAGAGAGAGAGCTTGATACGGGATTTATTAATATGCTGCCAAGTTATCCGGCATAAAGTCAACACTTCGTTTATAATAATTATAGAGAAACTGTCAACCACGTCTGAATTTTAGACTTTTGAATGTACAGGCATTCCATGGGTAGTATAGATAGGTATAGCTATACGCATGTACTATATACAGTAAACTTTTAGATATACCTATACATTCGTATATTGTCTGTGTACAATAAATATTGACGTTTACTTTAGCTTTGACTTCCCTTTGTAATTCCTAATTCTTCTCAATCTTCAATTACAACGCACTCGTATAATCTAGCAGTATATCTGTCCGTGTAGGTAGCTACATAGTTGGTTTAGTACGGCGTTATACAGTGGTGGATGTAGCCAATGAGAATGAACGTGAAATTACATACATACCTAAGAATAGAACTGATGTGCTTTTTCCATACAATATTATTATATGGATTTTTGTGTGTGTGGTTATAGTGTGTAGCCTGGCCAAGCCGGCCCGTATTCCTCACAGTAGTCAATGATTAGACCGACGGACCGATCACTGTTGTTTCATGTCAATTCGTACGTAGAAGAAACACATTTCTCTCGTGTGTTCTCCTCCCTGTATAGATGCATTAATAAATATCCAATGTCAGATGCGTACACGCTCGTATTAAAATGATTTCAACTTTCCATCCAAACATACCTCTCTGGCTGGAAAAATAAAAGGGATCATGTACATAGAGCTTGGGATGAAGTCATCAGATGATCAGCCAACGTATATATATATGTATATATAAATTAATGAAATTTAATCCTTAATAGCCCAGTTGTAGCATGTGTTTAGTTCATTTACTTTAAATATTTCACCTCCCTCGTCCCTCGTGTGTAGAAAGCTAACAAATACATACATATACTGTAGTAAGACTGATGAAAGCTCCTACAGTCTTGACATTTGGATCATTAGTAGTATGATTTTATGCACAGTTTGATTTCCAATGAAATTTATTTAAACTTGGGGGAACTAACTACAATATAAGCTCACTTGCCGCTTCATCTTACGTCTCATTAAAGATAAATCTAAAATCAAAGTCACGTACAGGAATTACTTCAAGTATTGCTTCACTCTATAATCCCGTTTAAAGGGCGGTAAGAATGTGAGGACATTTCCTATAGGGAGGGATGGAAAGTAATTCTAATAGCCTTTCTTCCACTGCCATAACCAATGCTAAAATACAAGCACCTATATGTAATGCTATCAAGCCCAAAAATGCTTCAAGGTGGATAAGGAATGTAATTTATTATAAAGACGAAATCGGGGAGACAGATTACATGCACTGAAATTTAGTGCTTCCTCGACTTGCGTGCAATCGGATACTGACGTAGAAATAAAATGTATTGGGATCATTTGATTTTTACATGTCTTTAGTATATAAAAATCGTGATGTATCTACAGAATAATGAAGAATGACAGGTTAGTGGTAGGGATAGTAGTGAACGAGCTCGATGAGTGATTCCGTACGTCAGTAACGCATAAGTAGGTATCTGTATTTATGTATACGAGCTGTAGACTTCTCGCAAGATAAACAGTCACTTTTTTTTCATTTTCCGAGCGTTTTTCTTATTTTACTTTTTACTCCTTGTAACAGTTTATTTAATTCGCTGAATTGACAACTTCGTTTTAGATCATCTGCATGACTGATGCCCGTACTAGGGAGTTGGGCCTCTCTCTCTCTATCTGTATCTCTGTTGTGTGTGTGTGTGATGTGGTAAAGGGAAGGATGATCTGAGAATTTCACTTTGGCAGTAAGTGAGATGAAATAGAAAAGTATAGCAAGGAAAATAATAAATAATAATAACGCAATAGAGGAGTAGCATTAGTAAATATATTTTACTTTGAATTATTTATTTTGTATCAACTTTCTTCCCATCTTCAAAACAAAATCATAGATCTATCATGGATGGGATTCCATTTGATTTTTCTATGCCCGCCCGCATACATACACGGCGGGTATATCGCTGCTTAAGAAACAAAATGGTGTAGGGACCAATTTTTTCTCAAAGCAAAAGTGATTCATATCAAAAGTGCCTCTGTACCTAACTGCATGGATATGCCTCACTTTGCTTTTAACCAAAATTTGAAAGTCGATCATTTTGCTTCATAAGCGACGCTAAGTGATTCCCCGTGGGTTATTTATTCCCTCTAATCTCATTATTGACACAGCAGATAATAAATCGATCCATGAATGTCAAAGACAGTTTCCTCTCCCTCTTTGTTTTTTGATATTCTTATTAAAAATCTATGAAAATATCACTAAATGAAATTGAAATTGAATTAGACAGCTAAACAGGCTCTGTCTAAAATCCTCATATATTCGATTACAGATTAAGATTACACAAGATTACATTATAAGTTCTACGACATGACAATGGATAGTACCTACAAGGGGATGATGGAGGGTTTGCCTTACTCTATAGGATCTTGTTTGGATCTTAAACTACTGGAAAATTCACTTATTTATGCAATGCACAAACCGTTATGGTGCATTATAAGGACGAAAGCAAAAGTTTAATGAACTCCCTAGATCGCCTCAGATCAAGTCGATGAGGGAGCTCGACACTCGACACACACACACACACACGTACCTATGTCCTCTAAACTTGTATTTTTAAGAAATACGTCGTCAGAGTAGGATATATAGACAGAGCAGAACAGAAGAGAGAGAGAGAGAGAGAGAGAGAAAACAACTTAGATACATAGATACATACCTATAGCAATAGCAATGTACAGTACCCCTACATCTCTAATAATCTATTTATATACATGCATAGTACGGGCAAGAATGAATATTTATGTAACACGAGTGCTCCTAATAAATATTGAAATAATTAATCAGGAGATTTTATGAAATGCACTTTCGTGAGTAGTGATATATGAGACACATTAGTCCCTACATTTACATTTTATGGTGCCTAGGAAGGCATAGAATAAATACCTAGGTAGGTACATACAAAAAAAAGTAAAATACATTACTCGCAAAGGCCTTTAACCTTAAAATGTCACAGTCACAAGTACCAAAAATTATTAAACTGTGAGCAAATCATAAAGCACTCGTTGTTTTGTGTTTCTGGTTTAAAATTTTAAATTATTTCAAATTCTGACTACAAAGTTGTTGTTTTGTTGCAGTATGGCTTCTTTTTTCCTGGTTAATCGTTAGGCATATGTAGGTATAGTCTGTAGTATATAGTATGTACGTGTAACATTTTTAACCTTCCCACGGTGATGGGTACGCGGAATAAAATGTTAAATGTTGTTTTCCAACGCTTCCTACCCCACACACTATATTCTCAAGGAGGTACTCAAGTACCTTACATAATTACCTACAATATATATAATAGATAACCGTTAGGATGAGCCGTCCTGACAGACTGAGAGCATAATGGGACGCTTCATGAGGTAGGTAAGGAATTGCATTCATTATACAGTGACCCCCTTATGACTTCGCATACAGTCAATAAAGTGATGGGATGTATACATATAGGGCTTTTTCCTACACGGACAACAGAGCAGAGGCAAAAAGCAAGGTGGAAGTGGAGGGAATGTGTGAGTGTCGATGTTGAGCTCAATTCTAATTTCTCTCACCGTCCCCAACTAATGCCTGTAAAAGTTATAGTTAAAGTGGCAGAGATAGGACTGACATTTCTTGGCTATATGTGTGTATGTGTGTGTGTGTGTCTGGGATAACTATGTATCCTTTGAGACCATTTGAGAGACGTGCTGTTTTTTTCTCTCCATGTAGGAATGATAAGAATGATGTCGGTTTATAGTGTTGAGTTTCGGGAGCACGTGGACTGACACGGGAAGCCGCACAATATACCCGCTTCTTTTTTTTTTCTTATCACGTTCCTCCCCACTAGCTAAAGTCATTTCTGTGGCTGTCCTCAGTGGATTTTGTCCAAGAGAGAAGAATGACTGGTTTTAGCTTCCAAATGAATATAGTGTGTGGTCTCTGTATATATGTATGTTGGGCTATACATGACTTTATTTCCTGGGCTTATAGAGCCCGGGAGCAGGCATGTGCAAAAATGACTTTACAAAGATTAAAGTATTGAAAACTCTGAGGACTGAATGCTAATATGATAACGGTTGTCGGTAAACTAAAGACTTAGCCAATGTAATACAATATAGGTAGTTATAAAAAGTGTTGGCGTTGGCATATTCCGGCGTCGACATATTTCATGAAGTATAATGCAATAACCTCGAGTGCCTCCGTTCGTTCCGTTGACATTGATTAAATCATGTTTTTTTTCCTTTCTCTCTCTCTCTCTCCTACGGAGGACCAGGGAGGTTTCCATCCTTTATTTTTCTATTCCGAACACAGGTTGAATAATGTATCTTTCAAAAAGACGTTTACATCTACGTGCTCCTCTGTGCTGGGTCTTTCAGTCTTGAGCTGAGCGATGAAGGAGCGAGGAAGCCAATGATCCACATTCCCATCGAAAGAATCGTAGACTAATAAACCATGCCCATACGTAACTCGGCCTAACTGTACCAGTAGTAGTAATCCTATAATTAGCTCCAAAACTCATAAATTAGTAAACACAGCATTACATATACATACATGTATTGTGATCAAGGCACGAAAAGCTTGCGTGGAAGATTAGTGCTAATTTCATTTAATTAGCTATTAGGTGCGGGTTGTTTTGAATGATTGGGAGCTAGCTACAGAACTAGCAACCTACCTAAGTTGGTGTTGGTAGAGAAGAGACAATTTTTGAGAAAATTGGATTTTGCATATATGTACCTACATACATTGAATCCCTTTTTGAAAACAAGCAATGGTAATGACAGTGAGTGGAGTGGTTCCTGGGACTGAGAGGAAAGGAAGAAGTGAAGTGCTACAGGTTGTTCTTCCTGCTTTTGTTAGTTGAAATACACTTGATCATATTATCCTTTAACGATCAATTGACTGCCACATGAAAGCAATATAAGTAAGTATTAAACTATTATTTATTTGTTAGAACCATAGTTGTTGTGTTGTTTCTCCAATCATAACAGTCTCGCAGTCCTAGAGTCAAGCCAGAGCCTCCCTTCTGCGAGTACTCAAGCTATGATAACAAAATAAAATGAATATTAAATAGGTCATGCTTTTCATGTCGAAGGAATATAAAATTGCTGCATCATTGTCTTGTCTGCGCCTGTAAAGTACAGTAACCTCCGAGAAAATGTTTACATATAAATAATTGTGCAAAATTCTTCCATCACGTATTCATGGAGACATGGAGAGAGAGACAGATAGACTTAACAATTTTCATAGTACGCACAAAACGAGGAGACTCCACTTAATTCTGACGCTAACGAACCAAGTCATACGTACAGAATTAGTTCCATGGTGACTAGGACACACTACACACTTTATACATACATAAATTGCACCTAAAAATTAAAAACAAAACTTTAACAGCACATCTGTTTCTTCTACAATAATATATATATAGCTAGGTACCTATTTATCAGGCATACATGTGACTGCCATAAAGGCACGTATGTATGTATGTACATATCTCTTTGCAGTTAAAATTCTACAATTGCTCTAGGTATAAAATAATACACTCTTTTTTTGGCACAGCCAACGGTTCATAAAGATGTAATGGCCGCTATAATTACATAAAAATGAAAATGCTCAAGCATTTAAAGTATAATTACAAGTGGGTTTTATATTATGATTCCCTTTCTTACTTTCTAGGAGATCTGGATGTGGCAGTGAAGGTAGCCTTCGTTGGAGGAATCGACACTATATATATACATATATATAAAGAGCCCCATCAGTAGTAAAGGGAGGGAAACGAAAAGCCGGCCAGAAAATGTTTAAAGTGGAGTCAAGCAGTGCACCCAGTGCGGGTTCAGCACTCTCACTCAATCAACCGTCAAATTTTGATTTTGGTCTCAGTTTTTGCGATGATGGAACCACTGATGATCTTTTCGACTCCTTCTCCACGTCCACCAGCGGCGGAAGCACGAATAATCCGGGAAATAATACCAATAATAGTAGTACTAATAGCTGCAGCAGTAGCAATAATAGTAGTAATAATAGTACTAGTAGTAGTAGTAATAGTAGTAGTAGTAGTAGTAGTACTAGTGGTGGTGTTGGTGTGGCCGGAGCGGGACCCGCGACTTCCAGTGCTAGTGCGAATGCAGTTGAAACCAGCTCAATACACAGTAATGAACCGCCGGCTCCTAATCAGTCCATGGACGTCGTCAATCCCGTCCCGATGGACACAGACGTTCGAATTAAAACGGAGCCCATGGAAGAGAGTCCAGAGAGCATCTTGCCCCTTCCATCCGAATTGGACCGGGCACCCACGCCAAGTCCAGCAGTGGTTGTGTCATCAGCACCCGGAGTCGTTCTCATTGAGACCACGAGTCCATCCATGGACACCACCAGCACCCCGGACACCTCCGGCACTCCCGTCACTGTCGGCGTCGGAGGAACGACCACTTGCATCAAGAAAGGTACGTACATACATATACCTACACACAATTACAATCTATGGTGCACCCTTTTGCAAAGATATTTTTGCTCATTTCGTGGAGGTATTTGGCTCCTTGAAGAGCTTGTTTAGAGCAGAGTTTAATTCCTCTCTTGAGCCCTCCTCCTGCCCATTACCAGCTAGCTCTCTTGAGCTCACACACTCGGAATATATTACAATGATGAAATGACAGAGAGGACGAACTCTGATGTATACTATTTAGAATTAAAATGAAATGCCAATGAATCTACATACTACTCGGCTATATAGTTACCATATCCAATAGTGTGGAGACACTGGGTAGAAGTTGCAGAAAACAAAAGTATAGGGGCTTCAAGTGGCTGTCTATAGAGACTTGATTAATTATAATGGTATTGTCTTGAATTGGGAGTGGAGCTGGGACTTACGTATGTACAGAGATAGGATTGGGATGAGTCTTCTTCTTCATCTCTCCACACGGACTCGGTGCATCTGCTTATGGGACGGGATGAGGGCTGCCTCAGCGTATGAGCTATATATGCATGTGGCCAGATGTGAGCGGAGAAGTTGGTGCAGTGTATATACATAGTTGTAGATATGGCTCAGGATCATGGCTTGATTTGGCTAAGACAAATAGACGAAATGCAAAAAAGACGAGCACATCTTGTCTAAGATAGACTTGATAGTTCAATGAACCATGACAGGAGTAGTGGTAGATAGAAATGAGTTGGTGTAAGTAGTGATAATTTCTTGTTATAGAGTCGGAGCGTAGTAGTAGTCGTAGTAATAGTACCGTACAGATAGGTATAGGATATACCTATATATATACCTACTTCGGGTAACTTGTGTATAACATATTGAATGGTGGAGTTAAAGTTAAAGTAAAGTCGTATTGGTTCGTACGCTCGTACATACGTTCGTGTGTTCGGAGTACAGTAACAAGTAGTAGTATCGTCATAACATCATCACACTGCATCGTCTGTCTGTCGCTCATGGATAGGAGAGCATAGGCAAAAATCTAGGAATCCTTTTGCAATGGCATAACATTAGGAAATGAAAATCTAAAAGGAAACAGGATTAAGCAACCCTGTGACGGTCATTCAACCAATGTA
Organism: Dicyrtoma fusca; assembly: GCA_034695205.1. Taxonomy (NCBI): domain Eukaryota; kingdom Metazoa; phylum Arthropoda; class Collembola; order Symphypleona; family Dicyrtomidae; genus Dicyrtoma; species Dicyrtoma fusca. The sequence continues at coordinate 7,953 of JAQFZC010005652.1, forward strand.
ATGCATCTGAGTAAGATGTGTTCCTTTGCCTTGAAAAAGTCTGTAGCTCCTCTCTGATAGCGGTATAAAGAGAGTGGCGAGAGTGAGAATAACTCCTACTCCTTCTCGCGCTCCCTACTCACTACACCACTTTTGATGAATGTACCGTTTTGCCGTTTTTTTCCAAGTAATGAGAAGAAGACGAGAGAGAGAGAGAAAAAACCTTCTAGCTTTTCATTTATTATGCTCATCTCTCTCTCTCTTTTTTTAGATCCTACTCCTTTTAATCCATCTCTTCATTACCCACCAACTCATATCATTTTATCCCAAGAAGTGCAGTCGTCAGTCTCTGCATTCCCTTATTACACTCTCCATCCAATCTCCAATCCAACATTCACTCTCCAGGCTACAAAGAATCTCTCGAGAGACATCCCAAGACATCTCTATGTGTACAGTTTTTATTTTATCACAATAATTAGTATTGACAGCTCAAGTCAGTTTCCCTCTCCCATCAAAATCGATAAATCACGCCTCCCATATCCTTTGTACAGCTTCATAGAATAATTCATCAGTCAGTCAAGCACTTTTTTTTCTTCTTTCCTTTTCATCTTTTTTTTCCCCATTCTCCTTTGTAGTAGCTAGCTCCTCTAGAGTCATACATGAATTCATGGACAAAATCCCAAAATTGTATACCCCTCCCCCATACATACATGTATGTATGAGGGTCGGGTATCCAGGGGACGGCCAGTCATTTCCTCAAGATTCCCGCCCCGTGAAGGCCCGTGTAGGCCCGTGAAGGCGTTAATTATGGATGTCTTCCTTTGTGCAGTTTTCCGGAATAATTAAATCATCTTAACATTATTTACTGATCCAGAAGAAGTGAAAGATAGACGATATTTATTAGAGCAACGAGCAACGTTTTAATCAAAATAAAATAAGAAGTAGGCAATATTTTAAAATTAGCTTGCTACTGCATATTATACGTTTAATTTGGTAAATGGCCAAGTACCAGTACCAGTATGAAAGCTTTGAGTGATTTTATTTTTGAGATGTAGACAATAGCTTTATCCAACCAAGAGTATTTGGATGAATAATGTATTGACTACTGGATGAGTGAATGATTAAGTTTTTAGAAGACTGGATTTGACAAATTAACTAGCCAGAGACAATTTATTGGGATCGGGAGCTTCTGTGTTGCTAGTCAGAGACTAGATTACTGGCTTCCGACAATTTCCTGTCTTGTGTCTTAGTCTGTAATCGTCCGTCCTTTTCATATTGAGGATTTTTATAGTGACAGGAGAAGTGTATGGCGTGGACATGTCATCCCTCGTTGCGTTGTAGCCCAGTCACTTGAACTCAAGCCTAAGTGCATGATTAGTGAGCCGCTCATATATACATAGGTATTAGTAATTCCGAGCCGTACTATGATTTGCTTTTCCTGTAGCTCTCCACTGGCACTGACAACACTGACAAGACAGAATCGTAATAATTATCCGACTGTCAGGATGATTTTAATACGAGGAGAAGCTGGAAATGTAAGATTTTCGTCTTTCATGGTCAACACAGGGAGGACGATGAACGAAGAGAGAGAGAGAGAGAGACAGAGTAGAGCATTATGCGCATGAAATACTATGAAATATTTAAATGCTTGTCTTGTCTTTCTTGTTGTTTGACTTGATGACTTAGTAGTATGTGAGTTCGTCTATTGAACTGAAACAAAATGAAACGGAGTCCGAGACAGACAAGGGAGGGAGAGACAGCTCGGCAGTGAGCGTATGTATGCGTTCAGGTAATCACTGAGCAAGATACAAGGAAGATTTCCATTTCATGGCATGAATCAAGATAACTTGGCTGTCGTGGACGCTCGTCCTCTCTGCTCAGAAAGAGAGAGAGAGAGAGATTGCAAGTGTGTTCAGTCAACTTGCCTACACGTCCGCTATCTCCTTCGACTGTGCATAGAGTGATAGTAAATAAATATTGAGACGGTACTGATGTGTATCGATCTATCTCTCCGGCTGCCTCCTGTAAACTAGTTGTTGACTCCGTGTGTGTGTGTATTTGCTCGTCTCTGCCAAGGCATACAGTCGAGGAAGGTAGGATGAGTCTTGTTTTTGTGTGTGAAGGACCTGAGGCTTGAGAAACGGCAATTCTTCAATTAATAAACATCATAGGGACGTTAGCTCCCCTGAATATTAATTGAATGATAAATGAAGATAATGTATAGTTATGGTTTTATATTAAATGTTTAAAACTGGAAATCATCTCCCTCTCGTTCAATGTACACATGATTTTCAGTATGCAAGGAGGAAAGAAAAAAGACCTGAAGGGAGATGGTGGAGTCAAGAGACAATCATTTCCCTGTCAGATGAAATGATCTAACGGTGATCTAACTATCTTAATTCCTGCATTTTCGTCTCTACAAACTACTACCATATGATTTCTTCATTTAAATTGATTTTTTTTCCGGTGTTAGAAATTACACTGGTAGTAGTTTAGCAGTAATTGCCAGTGCCAGTGCCAGTGCCAGTGCCCAGGCCAAATACCTACTTGAATGCTATTGCACTTCATGGATAGTTCTACGATGAGGGACAGAAATGAAGATTTTCATTATTTTCCTTCCTTATACTAGGTATACATAATACATAGTATGTACCTACTTAACTGATACAAGGTAGAGAAGACGAGTGCGTAGGCTAATGAACCACCAGTAGTGCATCTCTGGATTGCACAGCTATGTATTTTCCCGTCTTGCTTTAGTAAACACATAGATTTTTCAAATTCTTAAAAACAAAAACCTCACAACGCAACGTGGTCTACTTCTCGAAGAAAGACTGAGCCAGATTTGTCTGGAAGTTTCCTGCTCTCCCAAAATAAACATGAGGAAAATGAGGATTAAAGATACCTATGTAAAATAAAATAAAAACAAACTCCGTCATAATATGCACATACAAGAATGTCTATATAGTCAATAGGATAGGTATAAACCATTCTCTTTTGGACTGACTTCTAAACTCCTTAGAAAAATATTAATTGCTGCAACTGTACTCTTGAGAAATTCCTACGTGTCTCCTCATAATAAGACCAAAATTAAATAACTGGTTTCAATTGATAAATCCAAACCATTTTGACAGATCACAAACTCTTTTCGCAGTGTGTGTGTGTGTGTGTAAAGTAAGTAATTGCTCCCGTAAATGCTTCGTGCCTCGCCAAACGTTTGCATAGGTAAATAGTAGGGATAATTGTGAGAAACTGAGTGAAACAAGCTATGCCGGGGTAGCTACATAGGTACACGCTAGTGAGATTTACAATTGTATAGTATAAACAGGAGGCCTATGGCCCATATGCACGTATGTATGTAGGTACCTACCCAGTTCCCTTCATCCGTGAACATCAACTGCCTGTGTAGCCGAGTGTAAGAGAGCCTCCATCATTTGCCGTATTGTTAAGTGAGTCTGGTTTAGTTGGAAAACACATAATGTATTAGTGTATGTGAGTGAGAGAGGGTCATTCAACCAGATCCGAGATGTTTTCCAGTGTTGGCCTTGAAGAATTCTTTAGAGAATAAGTCCCGTTAGGATTACTTCACTCTTGCATTAGCCTAGCAAGAGGTAAAACACTGGTTCTCGGCTGTGGTATGGTAGGGATGGATGCAACAGTGGTATGGAAAGGCATCTCACAGTCAGCCGAGCCTGCACCGGTTTCTTCCTTTTTTGTTGTGCCTCTCGATCTCTCTCTCTCTCAGAATTTCGTACGTCGCACTCCTTCCTCTACCTCGAGCACTGTACGCACCTACCTACGAATCTCTGCGCCTACCTCTCTCTCTCTCTCTTACCTGCACTTCCCTGTTGTTACGCTCCAACCCTATGATAATCCACGAAAACAAATCAGTTGATCTTTTAACGTCACTTTCAGCTATTTCTATTCTATCATTGCACCGGTATTTCAACTATGTATGTGCCTACTATATATGAAGGATCCATCTACCCACAAACTACACAGATAAATTGTGGGCCCATCCTAACAATTTGCATGGACGTACATAAGTTGGTCTCAAGCTATTAAGACAACTCTCTCACGAATAACCAACAGCCTATTTTAAAAGATCCTCAGATCTCTATGAAACTTAAATACACCATAATTTTCTCTGTGAGATATAAACAACTTACGGTTTTCTATTTTCCCGATTAGGAGGAAAGATACCTAGGTACCTAGGTGGAAAGGTGTACAGAGGAGCAAAATTCAAGATTACGTTTTTGAGCTAAAATAATACAAAAATACAAAATGACTTACGCACAGATGTCAAATGGGACGACGTCTATTACGTGCCTTCAATTATCGGTTGTATGGTATTAGAATAGACAATAGATACTAGCGATGCATCTACCTGTGCTGTGTAGGTGTGTGTGTGTGTTTGTGATACTGCCAAGCCAACAAGGAGATCTTTATGGGGAATTGTGAAGCATACTAGTATGCTATGTAGACACAATATTACACTTTTATAGGTGTGTCGTAAAGTAAAGGTATATACACATCTATGTATAGTACAATGATGGTCTATGTCATGGAAGCTTGGTTTGCGGCAATAACAGTCCAGAGGCTGTTGTGAGGGTTCAAGCAACATCATTAATTCTCCTAGACTATGCTAGATGCATAAAACATATGATAAAGCATCTATTTCCTGTTACAACTCCCAGCAAACAAAAACATCTCAGGTTTGACTCTGTGTTGTAAGTAGGTGTACTATTTTTAGACGCACACACGCTCTCTCAGGGCGTTTAAAGTGCCATCATCCTCTTAACTCCCAACAATTACTCACATCGTAGCCACATGCAAATGGAGCCAACAAGTATCTCACACATCTCATCACACTATCCTTACGTATTTAGGTGCTTTGATTCTATTCTGTAATCTTCCTTCAGCTCTCAACTAATAACAATATTATGTATTCAACGGTCAATTAGTGGCACTTAGCTCCGTTTTGTATTAAGACAGAATGCACAAATTTATTCAGACTAAATTCCATAAAAATTCCTATAGAGACATTTCAGTACTAGATCAGTACGGGACTTCTGCACTACCTGTCAGTTGTAATTATAGTAATAGTAGTAGTAGTAGTAATGACGTAAGATGTGAATGTTTTAGCCCGATTTGTAAGATCGTGATCGTATTCCCTCACGTAGGTATGTTGCTACTGGTTGCAGTCTGCCCGTAAAACGCTTCCTTTGATGGACATTTGTGAAGAATCAATGATATGTGAGGGATGAGTCTCTAATTGTAAATAAAGGAGGTTGGAGTTTGCGGTGGGCTTGTGGCACTCTTCCATGTGGCATGGCTAGGAAATATACGCTCAGTTTAAATTGATATAATCTATTTGATGTGCTCTTCTTGTCCAAGCATGTCTACTATATAAAAATTCATGGTTGGATGATATGATCAGATATGAATCATTCTAGTGAGTGAGTTTTCCTAGTTAGAAATGATAAGAATACGAGCAATTACGCTCAACTAAATTATACTGGTCACCAGTGTATTTTAATTTTAATTCAATCTAGTTTGTTGGGATGAGCATCTCGAATCCTATTATGAGTCCGTCTACTGCCTCCCCCCTATGGAATGTACCGTATTTACTTCATTATTTCCTTTCCTCTGCAGCACATTGACCAAATGAGAAATTGAACGTCGGGAAAAGTTGCTGGTTACGGTTTCAACTGCGGTCGTCGTCAGATTAATTTTCAATTCTAATCTATCCCACATTATTAGCATTGACTGTAGGGAAGGGACGGTAGACGACGGTACTGTACACAACTGTGTTTTTCACTCCAACAAGAAAAAAATGTGGGAACAGGCAAGCCTCT
>JAQFZC010005653.1:0-13784 GCA_034695205.1 Dicyrtoma fusca
AAAAAGGTCAAAACTAGTAAATAACACTTTTTCAAAAAGGTCAAAACTAGTAAATAACACTTTTTCAAAACGGTCAACACAAGTAAATAACACTTTTTCAAAACGGTCAAAACAAGTAAATAACACCTTTTCAAAATAGTGAAAACTAGTAAATAACACTTTTTCAAAAATGGAAAATATCATCATGTGGACTTGGGACATATTGCAACTAAGCATACACTGGACTTGGGACAAATTGCATTTACACAGACGATATGTACTTTCCTTGAGACTTGTCAGTTGGGTTGTGGGTCTCTCTTTGACGTGAATTGACTCAGTCTCAAACATCTGACTCGCCAAATTTCACCCAGGAGAAGAGGAGCTATTTTCAGCTTTATGAGCTAGTACTATAATTACATCCATTATATATCACATCAGTATGAATGAGATTGACTTGAAGGAGTACAGAGGGAAAGAAGAAAAAAAAACTAAAGCGGCATTTCCTTGATACAATCACTAGCTTCATCATCATCATCATCCTCATCATGATGGCATGCCTGCGCAGATCTCTATTCTCTCTATGATGCTCCCTTAGTATAGTTGTAATATTAATAGCCTCCTCCTATCCCGTTATGCATAGGTAGCTCTCCCGAGTCAACTAGACACAGAGCGGAAGGCTAATTATATCATAAAACATAAAAGCGCGGACATAACTACTATAAATTACACGGATATATGGAGACTGCCGACTGGCAGATTGCAAGGAAGAAATCTTTTGATGACTTGCATGCAAAGAAACGAGCCCTTGTGCTCCTAGTTGTGTTATTATGGTGAACCATGTCATTGAACAAGAGTGTCTACTCGGAGCTTCTTTTATGATGTGACGATGGGTTGAAGTTGAGGAATCCGACTTTGAACGAGCAGGAGCGTCCTTTGAATGGTGAATCGTGGAGAAAAGTTGATGGTTGATTTAAAACGGTTAACTGTGTGACTGTGTGAGGACTGAAGACGGATTTGGGAGAATTCGCTTGGCTCGATCTTCTCTGTATGTAGCTGTGGTGTGTGTGTGTGTGTGTCCCACTTGAGTGCATCGTTCTGTTCATGAGATCACGTGCGCCGTGTGTTGAGGAGCTGCAATATAATGGCAAATAGCATCTCTTGAGGGTACTTTTGTTTTAGGGATAGGGATGCAGGGAGTAGAGGGAGGCCGGGGCTATATTTACCTTATATGACGGTGGCAGTTGCTCGCTCTTAGCACAACTGCACTCCTTCACTCTCCTCGCCCATCAAGATACTTTTGAAATTCCATGAATATTTTCGTCCGCGGAAGATAGGCGAAGGGAAAGCTAATAAGGGACGCAGTAGTTGTAATGAGATGGGATAAGAGTGCGTAGAGGAGTCTAGTCGTCGCTACACCCTCTGCTACGGAGATTTGTTCGTCTGCATGGGGATCTTTTATTACACTGATAGCCACGGCTATTAAATGCTCCAGCCACGTGGCTAACCATAAGCTTATAAAATGCACTCACCAGACGCTATTCAACTTCTCCATGTGCTACATGCTACGAATTCCCAATTTCAGTCCCCACACACAATCCACTGTTTACAGGAAATGAAAGGCTTTGCTGTCTGCCTTCGGCTTTGAATGTAAACTAGGCACCTCTTCCTATGTACGACTGTCCATGGGAACCACTCACGAATGTGTCTTCCGATTTTCCAGGAATTCTCATTGCAGCCAGACCCAGTAGGACTCACCGGCACCGGAGGGTGGCACGTGTGTGTTTGAGACTTCCAGACTTGTTTTGGGCTGTACAGTATGGGTTTAGGCCCTGTGTATTAGCATCCATGTATATTGCATTAATTCCTTGTTAGATTTGCGGAAGAGTGATTCATGATGTTTACCACTTGAGTGAGCACTTCTCCACGCCAACATGATTTCAAATCTTGTTTGGGTAATTTCACCAAAGAATGCCATAATAATGTTTCTGTGGAATTTGGTGAGGGATGAAGACGTGAGTCTCTCTCCACCATTCATTCCTAATGTCTCAAAATTCAAGGTAAATATTATAGAGAGAATGAAAAGGCCATTAAGTCATTATTATATTAGAAACTGTCTGGGTCTCTCTATGAAATAAATGACATGATAATGATAACCGGTCGGGTTCGGGAGGTGAGCGTATGAATATTCCCGTAGGTATGTGCACTGTGAGTGAGTAATGGGGATTTTGTAAGGAACAAGAGCAACTTAATCATATTTGGACATATAAACAAATTACAGACAATCCTATGAGTATGTACGGGCCTTTTCATTTTCCTTTTTCTTGGGCTGTTGTTGTTGGTGGGATGAGATGAGAAACGTAAAGCATCTATCATTTAAGGATGGGATGATCCCATTGCTTTAATACAGTAATCATATCGTTATGGTTTTACACATTGGCATGGTGGCTGGTGGTTGGTGGGGACTGAAAGGCTTCTCATTCACGGCACACACAATCCAACCATCACATCAGACGGTGGTTGAGTCACGACTTTAATAATTCTAATCATAAGAAATCATAAATGTGCATGTCTAACCGGTGTAAAATTCATTACCTCCTTTCCTATACGAACACTATGCCTCTTTTTTATTTGACCAAACTCCCTCGTGCACTCGTATTACAGACCTATGCATGTACTACCGAGGCATATTTCACTTTGCAGTCAACGTCGCAGTTTTTCTGTCTCACACACACATAATATATTGGGACTCGTTTCATTCCCCTCGTGCTAAATTAAATGCCTATTTGTTCTAATATAATCATAATTTTGTTAATCCTGTAGATGCATAAGTGTAGGTACCTACAATCTATCATAAATGAGAAGTATACTATATAGCTACCTATGTACATATATTTATTATACCAAAGTATAAGGTGGCACAAGTTTAAGTTTACAAGCTTGGACTGTTATATTGGGAAACGTCGCTTTGGATTACCCATATTACTGTCTGAGCTGATTATATAGACAGGTGCTGTGTGCTGCTTACCTGAGCCAAGCCGTTACGGATGTATTTCGTATTTATGAGGTCCTCCACATGGCTCATTTTTGCCTTGGCGATTCATATTTTTGTGTGTGTAATAAATACTTTGTAGGCATAGGCATAGACACATACTAGGTAGGTACATTTACACTTTTCTGTATGTATAATTCGGTCACCAAGGAAATCTAGAGCATTTCATATATGTAGTAAAAAGTTGTCTAATATTTAATAATTTTGTTTCGTTGACTACGTATATAGATTAGTAGGTGCATGTACCTAGGTAGATGATGTATTGGATCTCACAGCAGCGCAGCCTGTATTTACCTTAATGATTTTTCAGAACAAGATTCAATTCTTTTTGGTTCTGCATGCATGTTTCTGAGTAGCTAGCTACCTAGTCCTAGGTATATAGGTATACAAAGCTGCATTTAATATGTTTGTGTACAGAATTAAAATTTGAGTACAATATTTTTCATAGTGAAGGAAGAAAGAAAAAAGGAGAGAGAGAGGGAGGCAGAGAATAAGTAGTTAACCTATTCGCAACTGGCAAACCATGGAAAGCATGATTTACAATAGTCTTTAATTCTATAAATTAACGTTTTCAAAACGATCAAAACTAGTAAATGACACTTTTTCAAAGCAGTCAAAACTAGTAAATAACACTTTTTTAAAACGGTCAAAACTAGTGTACAACACTTTTTCAAAAAGGTCCACAACTAGTAAATAACACTTTTTCAAAACGGTCAAAACTAGTGTACAACACTTTTTCAAAAAGGTCAAAACTAGTAAATAACACTTTTAAAAGGACAGAAAACTAGAAATTTTTCTATTTCAAAAACATTCAAAACTAACTAAGTATATTATCGTTTCGAAAAGGTTAAGTTGTATTTAGAATAAATTGTAGAATTGGGTGTACTGACTGTGTGGAGTGAGTGGTAGTAAGTTTGATCGTGTGACGGGAAGAAAGAATGAAATTGTAAATGGCATGTAGACTGTGGAGTTTTGAGTGTTTGAGTTTCGTTGGTAGTAAGGTTAGATTTTTCCTCATTGCTTCGTTGACTGCGTGGATTGCATGCGTGCTTTGCTCCAAGACAGGAGTTTCCCCCAGCAAGTCGAGTCTTTTCATTCGTTTCACAATTCTTCTGCATTCTGCACTCCACACTCACAGTTACAACACACTGCTGCTGCTCATATAGTTCTCCTCCGTATACTTCCAACGACCCAACGGAGGGTTTTATAGGTGGCATTAGAAGGAGAGTTTTAGCGTTGCAAAGTTTCCATGTTGAACAGCGTTCGGAGTGCTTCAACTTTAACTTCCCAACACACACACACAGCCAACCCACCAACCTACCCGATATTTTTCCCATGCTTGGCCAGAATTCCCTCCGTCTGCGCCCAATCTCCCCGAAAACAGGGAAAAAGTCCAGAGTAGGAGTCAGTCATCTTGAGGTGTTTGCTTTCTCCGGGAGTCTCTTTTCCCTCTTCCAAGCATCTTCTACTTCTCAAGGGATAATTCTTACGGTGGATTCAAAAGGAATTTCCTTGTCTATTCCAGCTCAGTGTTCCTTCCCTGGTTCCGCTCAGGGGAGTTGAATTAGTGCTGAAAAATACACTGTTTGTTGTGCAGTTGGTTCTGTGCTTTATTGGTCGGTTGACATTTTCATTGAGTGAATAAAAACAGATTTTCTGTCGCTGCTGCTGCTGCTGGTATAAAAATACAGTAGAGTTACAGTCATCGGAGTGGCGGTGTAATTTTGCGGCGGTTGTTTGTAGGAACAAGTGAGAAAAAAATATCTTGAACCAGTCGGAGGATACAGAATCACTGATACAGACAGGAAGGGAGAAATTGGATGGAAAAGTGATCTTTTTGAGCTAAAAATAGAAAAACCTCTAAAATACTTTGCCTTCGGTTACACGGGGAATATAGGGATTATTATTTGACTCCCTCCAGCACTCTCTCTGTCTCTCTGTCTCGCTCTCTCCATGGATTGACAATATCACCATTGCATTCTCCGTATCTTGAGTGAGGCTACTTAAAAGAAGGAGAGAAACCCCTCGGTTCGAATTCGATTTTAGCAACTGGCTACTACCAACTACTGGCACTGGTTCTGGAGTATAGGCGCATTGCGTTGCGGTATACTCACAGTCACAGCCTATAGTATGATTGCCTACTTTCGTCTACAGTGCACATGAAATTTTGTGAGGAGTTTTTGTGGTTCCTTCGGTGTTCTTGTGCTGATATATGACAGGACTGGGAAATTCTTTTCCGTTCACATCCATGAACTTGAGTGTTTTCAAACATTTCCTTGAGTGTCGGTGGGATTTAGTGTGCTTTTGAATTCTGAGTGTACATAGTAATTACGTAATAGCATGCAAATGGATATAGGCATAGCCTCCTATTTATTCAAAATCATACCATTTAAGTAGAGCCCATGAATTGTTCTCCCAACTCCGACGACGTGCACTACAAAACTACATACAATGTGGAAGGGGGAAAAAACGCTAATCTCCCTCACGTCTACCTTCCTTCTTGGGTACATGTGCTCAATGCTTTAAAATCCTCTTGCGTGCACACTTACCGTCTATCATACTGAGAGCCATATAGCTGTACGCTCCAAAATGTGTCTTTCTGCTCTCGAATTTTTTTCGAGAGAATATTAGCCAAAGAAAAAGAGAGCTGAGGAAGAGCAAGAAAAAGAAGAAGAAGGAGAAGGGAAAAAAAGATCTCTCGTCTTGTCGCCTGCCTAACTGACTCTTGAAGAAGAAAATGAAGCGGTAGGGTGTCAGTTAAAGGATTGCTTGTATGGATATCAAGAGAGTAAACTAAATATCTGTAGTTCGAGGTCTGCGGTTCAAATGCTATGATGTATCATCGAATTCATCATAGGAGGCAGATATAAGTACGTGTCTTCTACTTATCGGAATTGGAAAACTACGTGTGTGGCTTGGATTTTTCTCTCGAAAAAAAAAGAATCTTGTTCTTTCTGACTGTCTTGAGTCTACTACGGATGCTGTAGCACTCGCTGTTGCTCTTTGCTGTTGTTGGCCAGTCTGAGACAGAAATCAATTAGGCACTTTGCCTCTCTCTCTTCGTCGTCCCTTGTTTATTGAGCTCAGCTTCTAGAGTAACGCTCTTCCTTCTCCCTGTCCATCTCACATCCCAATCAGGCTCAAAGTTACGTCCTACTCGAACAAGGACCGATGTTTTGAAGGAAATTGAGAAATTGTGCGTGTAAAAGTGAGTAACGATTATTAGTACGGAGAACTCTAGATCCACTGGAAGTACTGGTTCACATCGCATCGTCACACCTGCACTCCCAAACTCAACCCTAATAGTATTTCCAGATATTGCAGTTGTTTTATTTCTATATTTGGATGGATACAGTGCACTGCCATGCCAGGAGGCAGGAGCCCAGTAGAAAAGTGATACGAAATTAGGATACAGCCGTGTATATTAATAATCTGAATGTTACTGTGAGAATTACACGGTGTTTCCTTTACCACACGGAGTGCTTATTTTGCGTATGCATGGGTCTTATTTGTATAGTGTGTGCTATATAGTATATAGTGTGGCTCTCGTTGGGGTTGAGGTCAGAGACACTCCGTCAAAACAAGAAGAGCAGGAATCGATCTGAGAATAACAGTAACCAGTCGCAGAGTCTCCCCATTATTCCCATTACGCTCCCCCACACAAGCCCCATCATAAAGAGTATCGACTAAAGTTGGACAGCACTTTGGACGCTCATGAATTGTGAGCTTCCCTCCAGACTCCAGCCACGGACGGTGTATTTATGAGCCTGTACACAGCACAGTCGAGATTAATGCACATAATATTTGTTAATGGATCCATGGGCTCACTTAATGAGTTTCCTTTACTGCATCCGACGAGACTAGAGCGAGAGACGCACTCTCTTGTTCTTCTTCTTCAAGACGAAGACTAAGTCGCTCCTTCGTCGAGGTGGTTGTGTGTGTGCTTGTGGCTCGGTTGTACTTATCTGTAGTGTGAAGGTTGGGACATTAGCATAGGTAATCGCCGTCGGGAGACGGGGCTGCTTTTAGTAATGTTTTTCCCATTGTTTAGAAATGTGTAGAGATAACAACCAAAGCGGCACTTTGCTCAGCGAACATTGTAAATGTAAATTAAAAGCTGTCTCCCTCTGCTCGGTGTCCTTTCCGGATACGCAGTGATGAACTAATAATTAATATATAAATACACGTGTACTATATAGTATATAGCACATTACCTATATACTATATACCCGCATCTTTGATTTGTGTGACTCGAGTGACGTGCCGGAAGAAGTGAAAGCCTTGAGGGTGTATTGAAGTCCAATGAATCGTCGACTTCGCATAGGCTCGTCCAAGGAAAGCAATGAAAATAAAATCGAGAGTGAGAGTCGGGAGAAAAGGTTGGATTTCCTTGTATTTTTACACGCTGCAGATCATAAACCTTTAAAAAAAAGTTGGGTTGCTTGTAAGATGTTCGTAGAGTTGAAGATGGGAATGGGACTGTATGCATCATTGATGTTCTTCTGAGAGGCTGACAAGTTTTTTTTTTTCGTTTTCTTTCCATTCCAGCGCACTCAAGGCACTCTTGTGTGTGATGGAGTAATCTTCCATGGATTTAAATGTAACTGTCCGGATCAAAGGTCTTTTTCTCGTACAGAGAGCAAATAAAATATCTATGGAAGAGTTTGTTGGAACATGGGCTTTGACAACCATTGGATTTTTATCTGACGCGTATGAATATGTGAAGAGTGAGTGGTGTCTGTTGACCGCATCTTTTGTTTCTCTGTAGCCCGGCTCTGTGGCTACAAATCCCGTGGATTTATTCCCTTTCACACGTCCTCCCATGTCATTTCCCTTGTTTTCATTTTACACGTCCTCATCGAGGGGCTACTTTGTTTTCCCGTCCAATTTTGCCACGGAATGGGAGTCGGAATGCGGGAATAGCTGTACAACGGGAGAATAAAAGACTCGATAAATACGGAGGCGTCAACATGACAGAGATGCTAAGCGAATAGAATTGTCGATTCCATGAAATTGAGGATGACAAAACCTTTTATGTTAAGCACAGATGTGGAGTTTCTCTCGAGTGTTCCATAGGAGTGGAAGTGGGGGGGGGAGGGGGGAGGGCGTGTGTATGTACGCACTTTGTAGCCCCGTCTGAATTCTATCTTTCAAGTTTTACATCAAAAAACAAAATTGAATTTCTTTTATTGCTTCGGCGTCTCTGTATCTCTTGTATGTGGTAAAAGTCGTAAAAGCGCTCGCTACACGTTTCACACTTTCTGTCGCCTTCAGCCCAGAGTCCTACCAACTACCAACTACATCTTCCACTTAACCAAAACTCAACTACTATGTACAAGATATATACCTAGATATTCATATAGAGTCCAAGTGGAAGTTCCTAGATTTTGTAGAGCTTCAATTTAAGCTCTTCCACGTTCATACAGTCTGCTGTAGAATGCCCAGTAAGTTTGAGACTGAGATGTAAACATGCGTATAGCTACTTGTGAAAGGAGCGGAAAGGATTTAGAGTCGAGAAATGAAGATAATATTTGAACAGTTCAGCTTGTACTTCCTCCAGTGTAGTCTAGTGGTATCGTGGTACGGTGGGGCTGTGAATAAATTACCTTTGAGCTAATGGTAAAACAATTCTGGGGCTATTACTGGGCCTGGGATGGGAGAGTCCAAAATTTCTGAGAAATGCCAACGTGATTTATGCAGAGCCCCTACAAAGATAGTAGAAACTAAAGCAGCAGAGTCGTCAAAGGGAAGAAAAGTTGTGGCAGTAGTGAGGAAGAGCACGGAGATTAGATTTGACGGAACAATGAGCGAATCTCGAGGAGTGAAAGAATGAAAAGTAGATATCTGTAGATTTGAGTCGACTTTGTGAGTACTTGGGTTCAGGTTTGCTCTGGTTATCTCCAGTCGGAGTCCATATGGATCAACTCCACGAGTCTCCTCAAACATAGCTAATGAAACCAATGAAACCAATCGTAAAGTCGGTAAAGTATTTATCTATTATCACATCACCCGGCTCCCGCCCTCCCTCCCTCGCCTCATCCTCCACAAGGCATCTTAGGTTTACACACTACAAAGAAAGGCTCTGCCTTAAAGGAGTGTTTTTCTTAAAAGTTACTCGAGATGCAGGGCTTGAGACATTGTAATTGTGCTGACTAGTGTAGCTATGCACCTACATAGCTATAAGGAGTGAAGGCATAGGTATGCTTGGGACGCAAGCGTGAAAGTGACGCTTTTAAGTGCACATTTGATAATTTACTGCCGTCGCATCTTTAATTTATAAAGTGAAAGTCTAAGGAGTCTCTCCCGTCTCGAGGGGAGCTCGGGATCCGAGTAGTTAGACTGAAACTGAAATTGCTGATGACGTAATTGAAGCTTTTGTCAATTTTTAATAAAGAAATGCTCTTTAATTAAGTCGTAAATTCACATTCATTGGGGCCAGCAGTGTAAGGGAAAGAGTTAGAATTCATCATCTCTTTTGTACAGCAGCGCAGGTGAAATTCCAATTACGTTTAGTACGGCAGGCTTGCATAGATAGAGTTTATTATATGAAGAAAGAGTTAGTGCGTTGAATATAATTATTACTTCGAATGGCTACTGGCTACTGGGTTTATGGGTAGAATAAATAATAATACTACTTGGTAAAAAGTAAAAATACGGCTGAGTCTCTGTACATATAAAATCAGTATGCGGAGAAATAAAAACTGAACGTGTATCGGTTGGTGTGCGTGGTGCCGTTGAGACTCGAGACGCGTAGTGAGATGCGTAAAAAAAAAAGTAAAAATATATTATATTATGACTATGACTACTGATGCTGGTAACGTGGTAACGGTTTAACATCTCGTAAAGGTGTGTGCATCGTTAAAATGTCATAAAATCGTAAATAAATAAATATATTGAAGCAGTTGCAGTTGAGCGTATAGCTATAGTGTGTTATGTTATGGGCTAGTAGATTTTTAAATTCAAGCACGCACTTCTCACACACACTCCCTCCTCAACTCAACAAGAAGCTCGTATTTTTTAAGACCAGAAGGCTTTCGACGAAAATGGAAAGGAAATCTCTTTCCCCATAAATAGATTCCACTTGAGTGTCCTTTACAAAATCGTATCTCTTCCCAGTGCAGTGGTAGCGGTGGTGCAGCGTCTGTGGTGTGTGAAGGGATGTGAGCATATAAAATAGTTTGCGTCTGTGGGTACTTGTCATACATAAGTAAACACGAGACGCACTTCTCATGTCCGATGGACGCAATGGAGTCACTGATCTCACGTCTCTGCAATAATAAACTCTGCATCAATGCATCATTATTGTGGTGGTCCGTCCGTCTGTAGAGGCGAAAAGCGGATATTGATATATTTATAGCCTGTAGCTGTTTGGATTGGTTGGCTTGTTCATTTCATTTTATTTCTTCCTTGCTATTCCCAATGAATCCCCCATATTCCCCACCACAGGGAACTTTCTTTCAGGTCAACAACAAGTGTATCTATCTATCTATATCTAAGGAAAGACTATTACAAGATCCTATTAACCCGTTTGCAACTAGAGAACCATGGAAAGAATGCTTTACAAAATGTTCAATTCTATAAATAACACTTTTTTCAAAACGGTCAAAACTAGTAAACAACACTTTTTCAAAAAGGTCAAATCTAGTAAATAACACTTTTTCAAAAATGTCAAAACTAGTAAACAATACTTTTTCAAAAATGTCAAAACTAGTAAATAACACAATTTCAAAACGGTCAAAACTAGTAAAAACAGTTTTTCAAAACGTGCAAAACTAGTAAACAACACTTTCAAAATGTCAGAAAATTAGAAATTACCGGTTTCAAATGTTCAAGAATAGAAATTTCCCCTTTTGAAAAACATTGAAAACTATGAATAGTACCGTTTCGAAAAGGTTAATCTAGCTCCTATACAGAATTTAGAATCAACTCGAGTATTTTCGCTGTAGAATTTATACAGTGTATTAAATTTTATAAGTCGGTCTATCATGCGTAATAAAGTATAAAAATTTCGTCCCGTTTTTTTTAAGTGAAATTAATAATTTAGGATGAGACATAAAATTTAATGTGTTTATTTTTATTCATTTTTTGTATTTTTTATTTGCAGCACGTACTCGAGTTCGGAGATGACACGAATGTCTTCGTCGTCTTCATCTTCATCCGCTTCATCATCGCCTGTGCTCTTCACTTCGTCCCAGTCATCTTCCTCACAGTTCCACGACTCAGCGGAGGTAAAAGGATATTTTTTAAAACTATCTACCTAATATGGATTAATTGTTACATACATTTTAGACGATCCACCAAAAATATGTGTGTTGTGTAGGGTACCTAGGTACCTACATTCATTTACATTTATGCTGATGGTAGGCGGAATAAATTGTTGTGTTTTTTTGTGTGTGTGTCTGTGCCTGTACACAAATGACACTAACTCAGCTTGTATAAGCCAGATATGGGGAAATTATTTTTATCTGTCTCATTTCCTTTAGAAACTTGAGTTTGAGTAAATGTATGGGACAGTTACCAGTTAAAACTTTCTGCTAACTGAATTTCTTTCGTCGTCAGAACTGGTGGCTGAGGCTCATTCAGGATGGTATATGGACTTTTGGGAATGAAGGGGAAAAAATAAAAAAAAATGAGTGAAAAAAAAATGCCAAGTAAATTTAGAGCTGAAGCTGGGAAGAGACGCGGAGAGGACAGGGACAGGAAGCTTTAGTGGAGAAAGAGAGAGTAATTTATTTTTATGTTTATGAAACTCCTCATCTTAGTGGTAGTTTGTGTGTGTGTGTGTGTGTAGAAAATGAAAAGGACATTCTCGTGTTAATCTTAACCTTCTCCATTTATCCTCGTAAATTACTGAAAATACAGTCTTTTCTATGCCCCTGCCTTTTCTCACATTGCATTGCATTGCAATGTGTTACGCACAGGCGTAGGAACTAACAAACTTTATTTAACAATGTCAAGTAAAAGTGCAAACTGTGCTTCATTTTGATTTTGTGTGCACATACCTACAGGCCTACAGACAGACAGCTATTGGCAAACGTAGAAGGAAGCCTTGGTACATTTTTTGTATAACTATATAGGCACTATATAGACACCTCTATCAAAATAATTTATTGAATTCTACAGGGCGGTCTCTGATTTTCTACATTTTCGTTCCAAATTCAATTGTAATTGAAAGTTGTCGCTTGAGAAAATTACACGGCAATGTATTTGAAAATCAAATCGTGCTTCCCATTGCGCATTGTGATCTGCATTGTATTTGTGCAGAGACCTGACTTGATAAATTAATTTGCTCGAGAACTGAGCAAATTACAGATTCATTTGTGGGCTCTGAGTTTGACTAAGAAGTTTGAGCCCATTTAGTATGTTTTTGAATGGAGCACCTCAAAGCTCAGCGCAAGTTTTGGCAGCGGCTCAAAAAAAACCTGAGCTCAATGCTGTTTGGAGTCTTTGGAGCCACTAAATTTTAAAAAGACAGAAAACTGCACCTCTCTTTCCTTGGCCGTGTGTGCTTCCCCCAAAAATTCTTGAACGTAATTATTTATTACTCGTGTATATATGGAATTACACAAACATACGCCTTTGTTTTTGGCGTAGATAAGTTGATGATCCTCCCAGCCGCATTTAAGTTGTAAAGAATGTGATGACGTCCCTTTTAATTTATCTCGTCTAATGCACTACTGCACTGTGCTGTGGTGGTGGCATTCTGTTCCAATATTTCAATCAATTATGTCTCTGTTTTATAGTTTCTTCTCCCTCCGTACCCCGTCATGTCGTAATTTAATTATTGTTCGAGTCTAAACTGCTGTCCTTTTAAAAATGAGATTTTTTATTCATTGTATATTTTTGCATTGGGAGTAGGTTAGTAAAAGTACTCCATCCTGTCCTATGATCCAATATAGACATTTAGGCAGCCGCTTTATTACGGATGTTGGACAATCTTCCTTCTTATCTGAGGCAGAACAACGTTTTATAATATTTCCATGTAAATATTTACTGGGACAGGATATTTGAGAAATAATTATCACATTAGTATGGGAGGAACATGGATCTGTAAATACGAAGCTCCTTTGCAGGTTAGCTTTAAAAATTGTGCAATCTAAATATTATTATTATTATTATTATCTGTGATTTCCACAGTGACTATAGGCTAGACACAACAGAGATAGGGAAAGACTGGTACCACCATCCTCATCACCACCACCACCACAGAGTGCTCTTAGGAAAAGGATATGAAAGAGAACACAGAGATGCAGAATTATGATGAGAATGGGCGTTAAATATTCTATGGCCAGAACACTGCGGTAGTTAAGGATATCTTTATGGGGATTTGAAACATGGTTAGTTCTGCACTTTGATTTATTTGGTTCAGTAATCCAAATGGTCTGTGACACGTACAGCAACGTACACGTAATGGCAATGGAAATGGAAATGCTATAGGCTCTTGTTTTTATTCGAGTGTGTTATACAAGAGAAGCATAATGGAAGTTGGTTGAACGGTTAATTTCATGGGCTGTCGCATGCACTGTTTGTACGCTGCTCTTTTATTTACTTGAATAAATACTTGATTCCATCAATTTGACTTATATCCATTTAACCTATTCACAACTGGCGAACCATACAAAGAATGCTGTTTCATTCTATAAATTAACTTTTTCAAAACGGCCGAAACTAGTACATAACACTTTTTCAAAACAGTCAAAACTAGTAAATAGCACTTTTTCAAAACAGTCAAAACTAGTAAATAGCACTTTTTCAA
>JAQFZC010005654.1:0-13783 GCA_034695205.1 Dicyrtoma fusca
TGATTGTGATAGTTTTCACAATACAAACTGCGTTTTCAAAAAACCATTCATCATAATTTTAAAGCTCTATGCATAGTCGCCGGCGCTCAAATTATCGCCGGGTTTGAGGCTCAAAGTTTGGATAATCGCCGCGGCGATTATTCGGGAAATTACGGTAATAATAGTATGTACTTATTTAATATAACTTCTCTGAACTGACAATGTTTATAGCAGAAAACCCAAGCAATATATTATATTACCGTAGAACAGTGCATGACGAATTTTGCTTTTCAGTCTGCTTTAGATGTACGCACACTATTTTGCACCTTAAAAGACTATATGTGGCAATACACGAAACTGTAATGTTCATCATGCGGTTATTTATTTACAAAATAATAATTTTATTATTACATTTAAGACATTTTAGTAAAAATAAAATTATGACTTTCATTATCATTCAACTTAGGACTGACCCTCTTTCCTAGCGATTGATGACGGTGACAGCTGGACACCGAAAATTGTTTAAAAATGCTTGTCATGTACAAAAAGAGCAGATCACGCGCTAGCGTTTCCCCAATGTATTTTGTACTTATGGGGATATTTTCTTCTTTTGTGTCAGCTTCGACTTGAAAAGGAAGGAAGTTGGTTGTGGCTAGTAATTCTTTTTTACTACTGTCTTCCTGGAAACGCTCTGGTCTAAAGTTCTCTGGATCCTCCCATATTTGTGGGTCGAAATAAATCGTAAACCAGTTCGGAATTATGTATGAGTTCTTGGAAAGAGTCAGAGAATCTAAAGATGTGTCTTTCACCACTTTTTGAAAAGATGTCCCCAGGGAAGCGACGGATGAAAAGCGACATACTTCACAAGTGATGGCTTCAGCGTAGGGAAACATAGAACGGTCAGAGACTTCAATTGGGCGGGAAGCTTGAAATTTCGTAAATAATGATATTTCATCTTGTAGTTTCTTTTGAATTTGGGGAAATTTTGCCATGAATTTCAATAGCTGTTCTAAAGATGTACACAGAGACTCTGTCGCACAAAGTAATACGGCACCAGCCGTAGTGTTGAAAATTGAATCTACAAGTAATTTATAATTTATATGTAACGCACATTATTGAACACACGTTAATTCAAATAAGCAGAAAAAATGATATATTATCGTTATAGTTTGTTTTGAAAAATTGAAAACCTAAATTCTGTCTGCTGCCTATCTCTCTAACAGCGTCCATTTGGTCTTGAAATGCTTCTTTAAAATTTCGCGGCTCGCCTTGCGTTCGAATTCCACTGTAGTTGGAGGCCCCATTTAATGCATGCTGTAAAGATTCAAAAAATGTTTCCTGGGCACGAATTTTATTTCCGTATCCAGAAAATCCGGGCAACATTTTTATGAGGATCGGATTGAGCAGTGCGGGATTTTCAAGGATACCTTTGCGTGGTGCTAATCTTTAAAATCAGAAAAGAAAAGAAAACAATTAAAGTAGAAGTCAATAATTAATCGTTAAGAACTACCTATATAATACATTTAATTGTATAATCTAATTTTGAATTGATTTTTTAGTTTGACTAGTTGCTTGCATTTGTATAGACTGAATTAAATGGGACAGTTTAGGATCATTGTATTCGAAACGCTGTCCTACAGTAACATTCCATACAGAATTTACTATTGATCTGGTAAAACAGCATTCGAATGCAAAAGCGTTTCCTGAACTTTTTTCCAAAACGTGTAACATTTTTTGGATTTCTTCTGAATTTTGGAATTTCATTATTTTTGTCGTGTAGTCAAAGTATTTGAGTAGATTTGTAGAAAACGCTGTTTCTTTCGTGGTTGCTTCATTCGTTGCATCAATTCTTAGTAACGATAGACCTGCCAGTGTGTAAAAAACATAAACGTACTCACAATAGAATTCAAATAGCAAACTATTATATACAGCTTACGTGTTTCTGAATAGGTGCTCGTATTATAAGTTTCTTTAACAAAATCCAACTTGCTCAAAATGACCAAACTGGAAATAAACAACCCCATACAATTAGGATTTAATTCATTAAAATCTTTGCACGTTTTAAAATCTGCCGCCGCAATTGTCAGGACTCACTTGTGGCTACCAAGTTTAAGGGAATAAACGGGCCCATATTTTTCCTTCCAAGCATTTAGTTTTAGCCAAAGGTCGGTTATATTTAACAGAGGTAAACGACCAATGAATGGAAACTTCCAAACAGGACCTATATTTTTTAAATATTATACATGTAATATATTATATTAAAATCACACGCGTAAAACCTATCCACAAATTTTTACCACCTACCTGATAAGTTATTCCTTCGAGGGAATAGTTTTCCTTTAGGAACACATTTGCAATACCCAACGGTCATCTGTCTGATCATGATTATTGGATTGAAAAATATAAACTTTAAAAATCAAACCAAAATATTTTTTTGTACACAATTGAATGTATGGAAAAATTTCCTAGAGCTAGGCACTTACGTCGTTTTTAAATCCTTTTTGTAGATAATCACTTGTAAATATCATGTTTATCAAGTATCTGGAACA
This sequence comes from Dicyrtoma fusca, assembly GCA_034695205.1. Taxonomy (NCBI): domain Eukaryota; kingdom Metazoa; phylum Arthropoda; class Collembola; order Symphypleona; family Dicyrtomidae; genus Dicyrtoma; species Dicyrtoma fusca. The sequence continues at coordinate 2,529 of JAQFZC010005654.1, forward strand.
TTACCTTTGTATACCGTGATGCATAAAATGTGTAAAGCGCATTTACAATCATTATTAATTTTCATATTTTTCAACATACTTAAAACAATAGATACTCTTGATTTTATTTCCATCTAAACTATAGATTTATTACCGTTTCAAGCAATTACTTGCACTGCTTTTTGTGGGATCTTTGTAATTTTATTAAGCATGGTAAATACAATTGGTGACATGATCATGACGTCAGTAATTGTATAGGTAAAGAACCTAAGTACCGTAAATTCTCTTTTACTACGCGGGTCTGTAAATGTACGCGGGGGTCCGAGGGCCTGAATGGAATAATGCGCGGGTCTCCAATAGTACGAGGGTCTCTAACAGTACGCGGGTCACCGGAAGTATTTTCAGTGTTTAAGTGTACAGAAATTAGTGCAAACTTAACTTTTTAGCCACTGAATAGCTTGAATTAAATGACACATATTTTTAAGTTGCTTAAAAGTGACAAAATTCTTGATTTTAGCCTGTTTATTTCAACTAAATTCAGAGAAGTAAAATGGTTAGTTTTAATAATACACGGGTCTGTATTTATGCCTGGTTCTCTAATTGTACGCGGGGTCCGAGGGGCTGACGGAATAGTACGCAGGCGTTCCATTAGAGAATTTACGATAAGTTCACAATCATGTGTATTACTTAGTAAAGCAAGACAGTATAAATGGCAGCTTTGATTAGTCTAGAGGAGAATAGGTGACTTCGTTTTCCGTAGATTCATTGAATCCTTGTAAGATATTTTCAATCTCGGTACATAATGATGCAATGCTTGGTCTAAGTTGCGGATCTTTTTCCCAGCAACTTTCCATTATTCCGTATCTGTTCCCATTAAATATTAAAAACATGGTTTGTAGTAAAGTGCTTACTGTTGCCTAATTGTGGTCGTAATTGGTAAACCTACACACTTTGTGAACATACATTTGTAGATTTGCCAACTCCGGCTTAGACGGTCTATCCCCCGCAGTAATTTGTCTCACAAAATTTGCGTTATGTCGACGTCCAGGATATGGTGTATCCCCCAAAGAGAATATTTCCCACATTGTTATGCCAAATGCCCAAACATCCGATTGGACCGAAAACGAGGAGTTTGCTAAGGACTCAGGCGCCATCCATTTCCATGGCAGCGGCAACTGCATTTAAATATTATATCAAATGTACTTGCTATAATTAAGTTGTTATTGTGATATTTTGTATTTTGTTGCTCATAGTACACCTTTGTTTTCTTGACATAAACAGAGTAATCGTTTACGAGTAGTCGGGAAAATCCAAAGTCGCCAAGCTTAGCAATTTTGTTCTCAGTGAGTAACACATTTCGTGCTGCTAAATCACCGTGTATAACCTGTAAGCAAAAACGACCTTAACTTATTCCTGGTTTCGGCTGGTAAACAATAAATATATTACTTCGTCACTTGTTATTATTAGTTCCAAAAGGTACACGCACATTTTTTAGTCTTAAAAACGACAGGCCGTTGGCAACATCGCGCGACCAGTTTAAACAGGTTTTAATGGCATCACATGCTGAAAGGCCTTCACAATGTGATATATCAGTAGATGGGTCAGTTGTATTCGACCTAATTGTAGTTTAAACGATATTCCTTGTAAAGAGGGCATAGGACGTTTGCACATTTTAAAAGATCAATGAACAACTTACTCCAACTTAGTCCTTATTGCAGACCTGTTCTTCCGTAAGTATGACTGCAAATCTCCATTTTTACACAACTCTACAGCAACATAAATTTCGCCTAAGAAAAATTACAATATGCATTTATTTTGTTTTATATTCAACATAATATAACCAATTCAGCTAATTCTATAATATACCGTAAAGCACCAAATTGTGCCCGGGTCTCTAATTGTGCCCTGTCCCTATTTGTGCCCGGGGTCTTAGCTCGAATTTGAAAATAGTGCCAGGGTCCCTATTTGTGCCCGGGTCTCTTTTTGTGCCTGAGTTTTACATAATAAAACAGTGGCATTTCACATCTAATGCGTTAAAAAAATGCAAACTTTTATGTAGTTAGAGTTAGCGCTAAAATTTAAAGATTTACTACTTCGCAATTGCAACGGTACTTCATCCGATATCATTTTAGAAAATTGTGGCAAGATATTCTTCAAAATGAAGCAAAATCATTTGGGCACTTTAGCTTTTAAAATTAAAGTTGTTGATTTTGCAGAAACTATAATTATGTTGAGAAAACAGCTAAAGAGTTTATATAATTTTGACTCCAGTAGCACTCGAGATTGCAGGGGACAATAAACAAAAAACAAACTTCGTATAGTGTTATTATTTTTAATGTTTACAAATATCAATTAACCTACTACGTGTTTATTTGATAATGAAAATGATAAGTACAATGAGGCGTAATTTTGTTGTTTTTTTTATTTTTGAATAACACGCATTACAGTTTTCTTAAAAAAATTTCAAAAATAAAATGCAACGTGAATGCTTGAAATGGAATTAGTGCCCGGGTCCCTAATAGTGCCCTGTCCCTATTTGTGCCCGGGGTCTTAGCTTGAGTTTTGAAATAGTGCCCGGGGGGCACTATTTAGTGCTTTACAGTACATGTAATCTATTTATCACCTTGTCTAATATTTTCAATGCATGCGCCGTAAAAGCGAATAACATTTGGATGAAGGTCGAGATATGAAATTATTTTGATCTCGGAAAGAAGGGCTTTTAAATGCAAGACTCTAGCTTGTTCCAACACTGACTGCTTCATTGTCTTAATAGCAACAGTAGTTGCAACATCATTTTCGTTTAAAATCCAACCTTTAAATACCATCCCGTAATGTCCAAAGCCCAAAATATTGTTTGTTTCTAGCGTATAACAAATTCCAATTATTCCATAACAATATACTAATAATTGTTGGTATTTTGAAAATCTCAGTTTATACGTGATTAGTTGTGTACCAAATGATATACGACTCCTTGGGAGAATGAATTTCTCATCCAATGGTTTATTTAGTATAACGCAGTTTTGGACTGAAGTATCATTGACCCGGGGACCCTTTACAAACTCGTCAAGCTCTATATTTGCCAGAAATGGGGTAACACTTTTCTTATTTCGATGTTTTGTTACTACACAAGTTATAGTATTTGTGAGAAGGAGCAAGACGATTACGATTGGTACAGTGAATGAAACGGCTAGCCTTGTGTCTAAACATCTTTCTGAAAAGTAAATGAATGTAATTAGCCATAGGTGCATTAGCAAGGTGTACATACTTTGCATTTTACAAGCAGAACACAATGTTGGATCGGGTGGATCCATGTACAGTTATTCGCTGAGCAGCTTGTTTTTGAAATTTATTGTTTGTTGTTTATCACACTTACCCCCTAGTGCCAACGTATATATTGCATAAGAATCTCCTTGGTTATTTCTCGCTCGGCAAATGTACGTGCCTTCTGAAGTTTGCATAATTTGGGGAAATATTAGGTGACTTTCGGCAATAAAATTCTCGACGTTAGCCCTTGATTCTTGTAGTTCCTGGAACAACATCATTACGTTTCCTTTACTTTTCAACTTTACTACTTTTGTAACTCTAATAATAATAATAATAATAATAACGAATAAATGCTTTACGTGGTCATTGCGAATCCATGCTAGTTTAGGTACAGGGCGTCCAGTAGCACGGCAACATAGGGAGTAGTTTAATGACCCTAAATGAACCTGTTTTATAATTTCAAGCCCGTCGGGCCAATAAGTTTGCGTTTTGCTATCATTTAGAAACGTTGGTTTGGCAAAGTCTGTGAAAGTTTAAAATAAATATTTCTGAAGTCAGCAGATAACAAACCAGTTGATTCGAACGTACAAAATTTAGGCACATACACAAAGATGGTTAGTTTATCCAATGTTACCAATAATGTTTACGGCTCTAGATGTATTAATCCAGTCGTAGCTGTCAATAATTGCCGCAAAGCAATATATTCTTTCGATTGACGTAGTTTCTAACGATAACGTAAACTTAGAAGATCGTCGAGTGTGCGATGCTTCATGATACGAAACCCCATTAACTGAAGAAGTGCGCCATATTCATGTATACAATTACAAGGTTCATCATTTATAGAATCAGTTTCATTAATGTAGGAACAAAGAGTACAATAGTTGGTCTAAAATTGGTTTAGTAGTATACGTTATTACTCGTTTGAAATGCAATACCTTCAGGAAACTTTAAATCTGTTTGATTTTTGTGCTGAAAGCCAACACGAATAGGGGAGGTGGCATAGTAGTCATTGATAGTACATTTAACAACAATAATCGAGTTTAGAAAGTAGTGGTCTTCAAATGCACTGATTTTGATTAAACTGTGTGGTAGGATATCCTGCCTTCTTAAATCTAAACCCATACCAAATAATTTAAGTACGATGTATTTTTAAAATGACTTAAATTAGTACCAGAAAGCATAAAATACACCAATCTATGAGTAATTGCTTTTTACATTTTGATAAGTGAAACACGCCGAACATTTTAATTAAGTACGCATTCTTACATATTTCTGAATGCTGCTGTCCCCACTGAGGAAGCGTTACAATTAACGGTGTGCCATAGAAAGTAGGTCGCGATCTATTCAGTGACTCGCAGGAACCAATTGCAGGATGAAGCAACATGTCTGTTTCTAACTGATTTTCCAAATTAAGGCATTTGTTTACACGGCCAGCACACCGCACCCAACATGACTTTATAAGGTAATATGTAAAATCAACAAATAGTTTTCAATAGTTAAAATTGTAGTTACATTTTTAATCATGTTTGTCAGTAGAACAAAATTTATCTACTACGAATCTGTCAATGCAATAAATTAGCTAAGCCCAATGTAATAAAACTGGTGATAGGGCAACGTAGACATTAACAAACTGATGCAGCAAGCTGCTCTCATTTAAACACGATTCATACCCTACGCATACAATGGGAACATTTTTTTAAATGCATCTTTTAGGTAGAATAGATACAATTTCCAACACAAAATTCTATTAAGCTAATCATGCTTTTTAATTTGCAATAAACATTTGTGATAAAAGACAATGCTTTATATTGATGCACGCATATACGCAAGGTTTAAATGTGCAACAGTGCAATTGCCTTAATGCAGTGTAAACAAGGCAGTTGTAATTCTCAGCCACAAATCGTAACGAATGGAACTACTGTGCAATAGCACTTACTGTATGCTAAGTAAAGGTAAAACATTTATTATAGGTGAGCGAGGTGACAGAAATAATAGCGAAGTGTGAGTGCTTACTCATTAAAAAAGGAAGTATACGACTATCAACAATTGCATATAGGACAGCGGATTACCCGACACCCACATGGTGCCTTCCATGATACGACCGGGCGGTGCACTCCTAATAACGTTTTTAACAAAACAGTGCACAACCCAATATGAGAAACAAACAGTATCCCGGGTAGAGTATTAATTTATTAAACCAGGCACATGTTGATCTTGTTATCTGCATTACATAAACAAAATATTTGACAATCATGTTGTTACAACAGAGAAACTAAATCAAATGCTCTGACATAAACCTTTTACAAGGACAACCACAGTAACAGAACCATGAGAACAGTGTTAAAAATCATTTTTAAGCGTTTAATTAAAAACACCAAGAAACTGGTCTTATACTGATATATTTATGAAGTAGTATTCACAGGAAAAAGATCTGATGAATATTAAAAGCAACTTTAAAACCGGTCATTTTTTAATAATTAAAAAAACAACAATTTAGACTATAGACAATTTATTTGACATAAATAACTGAACACTGATCCATCATTCATCAAAGATTAACAATTGCAGCAGTGGTGGTTTAGCAGGTCATTACTCTGTACGGACTTCCTAAAGTACAACTATAATTTAAATCAGTGCGAAACAAAATTGAGGAGCAAAATACCAACGAAATCTGCTCAAACATTTAATAACAACTATAGCAAATAAATTTGTGCATCAACATGGTGTAAATACAGGATTAATGCAATAATAAAAGTGCCCTTAAATAGAGCCTAATGGGATAGGACTATAGCAAAGGTGTATGTGGTTGTTAATAATGTATGCATTAAATTCAAAGTAATAGATATGCTAGTGTACATAAAATTTTGGAAGCAGCTGGAGGAGCATTTGAAACATAAAACACTAAGCAGCAAATATACGATTTGGGACATAATACACTTGATCTCTCAATAACAACCACATGTTGTTTTTATAAGCAAAGTCAGTGACTTCAAAGTTTGTCGCATCCATTCTATATTTAATCATCTATCTAAGAAGTAACTAGAACGACTTGCTACTTGTCAATGTAAAGTTGTGCACTGTTTAGGCCTACTTACCGGCATTTAGTACCAATGATTTCAGTGTCTCTCTTTATTATGTTAGCAATGATTTAGACTATTGCGTAGTCAAACTAACATATTCACTGATAATAAGAATCGCAACTTTATTGTGTTTCTTGAAGTAAGCGGCCTGCAATACTTTCAGTGTTAAATTAGACAAATATAATAAATTTACTAACCTCATGAGTTCGATACCTGGGCTCCACAGTATCAATCAACGTCGGATACGCTACACTAATCAGCTTTACTTTTCCTGGAACTTGGTCATTAAACTGACAAGCGTAAGACCGTTTGTTTACTACAGAATTTGTTGTTGCCTCATAAACAAATATCTTTCCTGGACATACCCTGTGCTCCCTATAAAGCGTCCAGTTTAGATAATCTGCGGGAAAAGAATAAACTTGGTATAAATACCCTTATGTACGTTGAGTATGTAGCAATAGTACCCCTTGTGCTGAATCTAAGCTTACTGAAAGCGACATCGGAAATATTGGGACTTGTTACGACAGTTATCACATTATTACTTGTGTCATAAAAAAGATAAACAGCAATTCCAAAAAAGGAGGTACAATAGAGCGAAAATCGTAGGTATACGTAGTCCATGTTGGATGGGACACACGCATATATGTGTCAAACACGAATTCATACTGCGAACTATCAAATATGTTCCATCCAGCTCTTCTATAATGTGCAATCAGCAAACCCCCTTGCTAGACGTTGCGGACACAAAAAGTATTACGTATTAGTACTATACACTGTTCAAATATAAATATAATTGGACCACCAAACATTTAGTAGTACTGATTTGTTATAATGCAGATAGTAGACTTAGTGTTCCGCGTTTGCAATTTTCAACGCCCGTGATTAAAACCTGAGAAATTTGAAGTACTGTTGTTTTACCTTACCTTGTAAAGCACATAAAACGGAAACGTTGCTGTTATTGTAATATTAATCCATGATCCTTCAGTATTTTGACCCACACTTTGTACAACGGGTTGAACAATTTTCCAAAATGATTTGTTGCTCCACGCTATGTATTTGGATTTAACGGTTATTGTAGGCAAGCCATGAAGTTTGCCATTTTCAACAAACGTAGCTTCCGATGACTGAACTTGGCTGGTTTTGTTTGTAACTTTTTCAGAGTGTAAATCAATATTTCCTAGTAAAAATAAATTTAGTTGTCATAGTGCTCGTACCGTGATAAACATCATATAAAAAGGTGTAATTAAACTGTACCAATGCTCAGCAAAGTACATTTTTGTGAACGAATCACGTCAAGGAATGTATTTTGCTGTTTGTAGGCACGTTGTACCAATCTTATAAGCTATTAGTGTTTCAAGAAATTTGGAGGTTTGGTTTACGGTTTATTTGATAAGATATATCATATTTATTAGAAATGTTTCACATAAAAATAAACCGTATAAATAAACTCGTCACAAATCTCAATAAGGTTGCATAAGTATGTTTTAGTACTAAGTTCAAGCTTTATTGGTGCCTGCCTATAGGAAGAAATAACTACACAACTTAAATTGCTTAATTCATTGAAACAATGTTAATTATACTTACTAACGTTACTTTGTGTCATTTTAACTTTTGAAAATAAATATTTTCCTAAATATTTGCAAGCCTGGTAGCAACATTAACCAGGGTTTACTCGAATCGTTAATCTGTCTTGACTATTTACATTTGGAAACAAATGTGGAGATTGTATGTATAGTTTGTTTAGTTTGTTTTGATTAGTTTGTTTGTCATTTGGCTGACACGAATGTGTCAACCTAATGCCTACTTAATTGTATACAATTAACTTGTCTTTTAAATATTCAAACAGATGTGCGTTTGTTTGATAAATAATACTGGAATTCATTAACTATTCTGCTGTGTATAACTTGGATGAATTATAACTTAGTATTGGCCGAATTATCATATTTGTAGTAAAATACTAGCAAGTGTTAAATCTAAACAAACTAATGTTATTTTAAATATTAGTTGGCATTTCTTTAGCAGTAACAATAGCCCGGGACAGTCACGACGCAGAATCGACTGGAATTAAGGTCCCTCAATAATATTTAAAGCTTCTTTTGAGCGTATCTGTGTACGTAATTTGTTTTTGTTATTTCCTTGTAAAATTGTCATACATGCTCACAACGCAACTGTTAGAACAACAGGATTTCGGGGGCCACTTTAGGATTTAGTCTATGTTTTTATGAAACCAGTTTCAAACCCTTGCATTCAGTATGGTTTGTATTGCTTTTAATATTATGGAATAACTATTGTTAAATAGTAAACAGCAAAGGCAAATTATTACACTTAACGAACGTTAGCAAGACAGTAGACAAATACCGCTACGCTAGTCGATTTTGGATTTGACAATAAATGGGCAAGAACAACAAATGACGGCTGCTGTTTATTGTCTATCTTATTCACAGATGTGATGTACCTAATAGCTGGCGTCAAATAGCATTACACATGTGTATCGATACGGACTGATGCCATAACTTGGTACGTCCAACAGCCGTATACTGTCAAGCTGAATGCCTTATGTTTCAAAAACGTAATTGCCTGTGTAACATTTTTGTCGGCAGGCGTCCGGCGGGAACGATTCTTTAGTAATAACTGAGGAATATATTTCAGGCATTTTGGAAATTACTTTTGTTTTAATTGATTTGATTTTCTGTTTGAGATAATAACACTTGAATTGTCCTATTTTAAATTTCAAAGTTTCTTACCACTATGTATATTAAATTTAGACACGACAATTACTAGCTTTAAATTATTGTTTATAATGATCAAAAACAGGGCAGATTGCTATATTGGAATAATTTAATTGAATAGATTGCAAGAATTGGGATCTCAAAAAGAAGTTTTCGTTATGTCAGAACTGCAACGCTAGCGCACAACCGATGCTGTGAAAACAAAAAATCAAGCTATACTCGTCAACCGCATCAAAACAAGCGCCATGCTTCCTGCTGAAAGCAAACGGAAACCTAAGAAGATGTGAGAATAACAAACATCAAATAATTCCGGATAAACAATATCCCCAAGTACGTAAAACAAAAGCAATAGAACTCAATCAATATCGTAGGCGTTTAGTAATCAGCTTTGTTAAAGCGAAGTCGACATGGTCACACAACAAAACGTTAAGTGTATAAATATTAGTAAGGGAAAAGGGTAGAATACAAACATGTTAACAACAACACTGCATTTTTATACTGTATTACATTGTACATTATGTAATTAAAATTTAACAGTAAAGATTGATTTGTAGTAGACACCATTGCTATTGTGTTCTATCGGATTTAAACCTGGATTAATGAATTTCGCGTGAACAAATTTAATTGACTATTAGCCAGCAGCAACTTCCGCAACAGACGGAAAAGATTTTATAAATGCGCCGGTATCCTGCGTGAAATATGACAAATCTTAAGCCGCTACCGTAAAAGCATTACAACTGGCAGATTGTTCACTGCAAAATACAAACAATGCGCAGGAGCAAAAGCTACGATTTGTTTATTTTAGATCGCAATTGCTTTAGTCACTGCTAATTCTTACTAAAAAGGATATTTCTACTTTGTGTTATTGTGTCGAGTGTGTAGTAACAGGACAATCTTCGAAAAAGGATCTGTGATGATCCAGCGCAAAAAGCGTTCTTTTGTAAAAAACTTTGTTGAAATGATAAATCAAAAGAAAAACGAAAGGTAAGTATGGCATTTTCTATTAACAAAGTTACAGTGTTGAGACACAACCTGTGAGGATTCAGTTTTGTAAGGCGAATTCAATAAAATTCAAAATAAATGAACTACTATTATACATCTGAGTACGGAACTAGGAATGAAAATCAACCCTTATAAATTTAAAGTATTTATAATTCATTTTTCAAAATGCCATATGTTTAAAAGCACTAAACAATCAATAATGTAACACTTATTGTCCAGAGAACAAAACGTTTATTGGTTTGCATGTGTACTTCACTAAGCTAGGGCTACTATGTGAAGTTCGTTTTTAATGAAGCTGTAAGAAAATTGTATTAGTTAAGAAACCTAAAGCAACGCAGCTTCAGGTAGAACAAAATACTTATTATTTATGAGTTGTACATAAGAAGTAGTCTAGAATATGCTTTCCCATTATGAAGTCATGGACTATTAAAGATATTTGTCTGAAATTGTACCAGTTGAAAAACGATGTATTGGTATTATTACAAATACTAAATTTAACCCATTCTAAATATTTAAACATAGAAAACAATGTGCAATGGGACATCGTAGAAAATAAATTCAAAACACCAATTTTAAAATTTCGAATAAAGCTACAAAATGTCAATAAGTATGGAAAATAGTTAAACCAGTATACTTGAAAAAACACAAGTCTTAGTAGATTCTATGGTAAGTTTGTTTTAGACCACTTTAAAAAGTAAAATGTATCGTAAATCTACAATACTAACTTTGCTAGTACTATTTAACGAATAGAATAAAATTAAAAAAATAATAAAAAAGGATTGTCGCAGCGGCTAATATGGATTGAAGATTAGAGAAGAACAAAATAAATGTCGTAGTGACTACGTACTTAAAGACACAGTTGAAAGTACTACTAATACTAGGTTAACATCAGACATAACTTGCCAATTTAAAGTCTATTTTCAAGGGCGCTTGAAATATATCTCGCCAGGCTTATTAAATTTGTCTGTCTAAATTATTTACTGATATATACGTAAGAGTTTAAGCCAACTTAGCAAAAGTTTGCGCCATACTAAATTTGAAATTGAAACTATCTACACTAAAAAACAAGGGCTGCGTCCTTGTTTTTTATCTTCTAACTGGCCTCTTACAGACCGAAAGCCTTATGGTAACGTTGTTATACATTCCATAAGGACGGAATGGACTTATATTAAGGAGTTTTTGGAATCTTCTTATCAAGGGC
>JAQFZC010005655.1:0-13778 GCA_034695205.1 Dicyrtoma fusca
ACAGGTTACTACAAATAATAGAGTATAACCCAAAAATAATATCTTCAATGACTTGTATTAATAATTTAAAAACCAGCATTACAAATTATCTATAAAATTATATCCAATATTTATAATAGCTCATAATTGAGTCAGCTGCTATACAAACAATGATGTCAAACTCGTTATGCAGAAAAATTGATAAATAAATAATCTCTCCTATCCATTTAAAAAAATACTATATATACCTATATACATCCAGATGCTCTTTATATTCATCGGCTTTTGGCATGCTGGCATTTTGTAAAAGCAAACCGATGATGTGTGTAAGCTGATGAGCTTTGCATACAAGAGTGAACATAAATAAATGCTACCACTAATATCACTCTGGCTACCCCGGTTATCTCCTAATCTTGGGTTAAGCAGACTGGAAGGGAAGGAAACGAGAAAGGATGGATATCCACGAAGGAGTCCAAGGAAGGGGCCTTTCAAATCTCAGTTCATAGAAATGTTTTGACGCAGAGAAAGTCAGTGGGGGTGCTGGACCGGGATTAGAACCGAAAATTGTTGGTAAGTTTCTGTCCATGAAATCCACCAAGAGAGAAAGTCTCACTTTGTTCACAAAAAAAACAAGACTGCCGATCACAAGAATATGCTGGACCCCCAAAAGGTAGAAGATTTTGACCCGCAAATGTGTCATTTTTCCACTACTTTAGAGCCAAAAAAAGACTGCTTAATAGAGATGTTAATTTGAAAGTGTTTTCCCAACACATGGTAATACTTGCAAGGCTCCTATTTTCCCAAAAGAGCTGCGTCTCTGGATGCAAGTGAAGCGATTGCTGCTTATCGCTTGTTAGATTGATTGTAGAAAATATGAAGAGGGTCCCCAGTGCTGACTATACATAATAATAATATGTCCAGGAAATACATCCATGATTATAAGCAATCTCCATAAATGACGTCATCAGCTATTGCATGTGGTGGTCCTTAAGAAAGCCCCTGTTAAGGCTAATTTTGTTTGGCTGGGATTGTGATACGAGGGAGGGAGGGTCGTTAAATTTATTTTAATTCGTAAAGTATAATTTGTTACTATTGGAAGGAGTATTTTATGGAAGATGCCTGCAGCTCGTGTTGGGGTTGGACTGGTGAAAGATACGGAAGGAAGCCTCTTCGTCATGGATCTCGTCATTGGGAATAAGACTGACTGGTGGCTGGGCTGATGAGAAGGATTTTTGGCCCGAGTGGTGTGAACTTTAACATTGAACGGAGAATTAAGTGGCTGTGTCCTTTGGAGTTGCTGGACGCTTTGGTTGAGATGTGATATGTGGTCAAGTGGATAAGTGCGTAAGTGAGGAGATGGAAGAAGGGGAGCTGAGCAGATAGGACAGAGACAAGTGAGTGGAAGATACCCTATCGAACATCTCTCAGCTTCCCACGCTTCCTTTACCCACCACAAGCTCACTACCAAGGGGCCTCTCACTTACTACCTCACTCAAGCCACTCTTACAGACGCTAACGACCCTTTCTAGACACGACTAGATCCCGCTTTGACCTTATTTAAAACCGTCCTACCCCTCTTCTCACTTCTCATTTGCATCTTAGATACTTTTTAAAAATGCTAAAATATGATTTTACAGCTTTTGAAAACGATAATATTCCTCAGTACACTTTTTAAAAAATGCTAGTTTCACATTTGGTACTCCTTTGGAAATGCATAGCAGTTTCGCTTTGTGCACGTTTTGGAAAGCCAATTTAATGTTTTACACTTTTTCAAAGTACCATAGCATTCATTGCATTAATTCATATTCTAAAACCATGTTTTGCACTATTGAAAAGTGTAATACATTTTACCACCTTTTCAAGCTCCTAGTGTCATATTTTGTACATTGTAGATGATCTAATTTCACATGTAACATTATTCCTAAATGTTCTACAACAAATGACACTTTTTGAGAGTGCCAATATCCTGTTTTACACCATTCGAAAAGGGAACTTTTCTACTGACCCTATTGAAAAGTACCCAGGAAGCCTTCGGGTGAAACTGTGGAGGTGACGTGTGGACGTTCCCCGTGTGAGTGGCTGTTCGTTGGTGCTGGAAGTGGAAAGATACGGACACATGGAGGACTGATGGCGATGCGATGTGTGAGGAAGACGGTCCCCTTCTGCTGGTCTTCTTGTGGGCTTTGATTTGTAAAATTAGAGGAAGGATGATTGAGCAGTGTAGTTGAGTGATGGTGGTGGTGGTGAGCTGGTGATTGGACTGGGCTGGAGATGATGAGTGGATGGTCTTGGCTGCAGAAGACGTGGACGGTCACTCTAATGATAATCATTGCTATCTGTGCACAGCAATAATTCGAGAGACAGCAAGTGGCGGTCCGTGGGTCGACGGAGAACGTCGGATAGAGATTTGGCTCCTTCATCGTCATCCCATCGTCATCCCAGCAGTCAAAGAGCAGACAAGTCACCCAAACTGACGGAGGACGAGTGTCTGACACTTTTCAGTTCCACATGAGATTTTATTATTAGCCTCTGCATTGGCTGGCCATTGACCATTCTCTCTCGCTCGTAGCTATGAATAGAACCAACTAATCCCTCGCCCTGCACTGTCCCAGCCCATCTATCTCAGTCAGTATCTCCATCAGCATAGTGGGCCTCCCTACATAGACACATATCGTGGGTCAAGAAGCATTCTGGGGTAAGTCCACTTCCCAGTTGAAAGCATTCCCGTCATGCCATTTTGGTGAACGTCCCAACGAGCAACTTTGTTTAAAAACAATTTCCTCATAAAAGGCCTAAATCCCACTTTTTACACTTTACAAAAGTGGGAGTAAAAGGTCAAAGTAACACGTCTACACTATTTGAAAAAATACCACACTTTTATGTGTACCTTCACCCTAATTGTATACAGTCTTTAGTTTACATATTTGAAAAGTCTGAATATTTTGAAAAAGAGTTGGAGGGAGTGTGAGTGGAAAGTGTGGACTTGTCTGAATGGTTCTTGAGCGACGACATCTCTGCTTGATGGGCATGGGTCGACCTACGGAGTAGAAGAGCAGTGGAGTGATAGCTGGACTGTGGTGGACTGCATTGGCTGTTCGTGGCTGACGGACTGGTGACTGTGGGAAGTGAGTGGAGGGCTACGAAGATATCGTTGGTCGCATCGGAAGATATGCTGGAGGTGGGTCGTTGGTTGTGTCGGGTAAAAATAGTGGAAGTTTGTGGGTTCGTTGTTTGTGAAGGGGACAGGAGTGCAATGGGGTCTGTGGGTCTGGTCATTACATTTATTCCTTCTCTGGTCGTGTGACATGATTCCTTTAGTTCAGCCAGGGTGAGTCACTGTCATCATGTACGTAATCTACAGTCTATCTGTCCTCAGCATCCTTCTCACAGCCACATCATCCATTTCTCACCAAAATACAACCAGCATCTCCGACGCCAACAACAACAACAACAACAGCAACGACACCCCATCCGGCCCACTCCTTCCGTTCCTCATCTCCAACGATGTCGATCTGGACATCTGCAAAGCCACCCGAGGTACCCACGAACACACCTGCACGCACCCACTTAACTTAATCATTTATTCAACCACACATGACCTGCATTCCATTGTCGGCCAAATGCCTAATTAATCTGTTTTTTCCTTGTTTTCCCATCTTTGCTCTAGTGGAAGATGTCGCCGTGCGGAATGGCTACGAGAAACAAATGTAAGAGCCTCAGCCACACTTCCTTTGTCTCTTTGTGTCGCTCAAGACTTATTTTACGGCCCGAGGGAAGTCGCAACTTGTAGTTCCCCGTCTTCCTTATTTTTTTATCCTGTCTTTTCCCGTTCTGCCTTTCCTCAAATCATTAGTTTACCTTCTTTACTTTTTTAGCTTCAAAGTGTTAATTTCATCATTTCCCTTCTTCAAGTTCTTAATTTAATGTTTTGCCTTTGTTTTGGAAAGAGCCAATTCCATGTTTCACCTTTTCTCAAAGTGTCAATTTAATATTCTACCATTTTTTCAGTCACTGATTCAACGTTTTGCCTTTTTTGGAAAGAGCCAATTCCCTACTAGTTTTTTTTCGAAATTGCTAATTCCTCGTATTGACTATTCTGAATTTGCTCGCTAATACTTCAACCTATGAAATATGAATGTCTAGTTTTGCCTTTGTTTGAAAGTTTTAATTAGGTTTTAATTTACTGAAAAGAGCAATACTACGGTTTGTCTGTTTTTAAAAACTGTAATTAACTTTTTTTGCCTTTTGTGAAAAATGCTGCAGTAATGTTTCGAGCTTTGAAAAAATACAAATATCATGTTTTGTCTTCTTTGAAAAAATAGGCTACTATAAAAGTGTAAACTTGAGTTTTTCCCTTTTTGAAATTGTTAGTACACCTTTCCGCATTTCCTGAAATATCCTGAATCTCCTGTTTTATTTTTGAGAGCCTTGGTAAATATTTGGCATTCCTCATTCCTGGAGGAGGTCATATTTGGAAGGCCCCTTCCAAAGTGTGCTCGTGTGTTATAGCCGTGTAGAGTTTTGATTTGTGTGTAGACATTTGGAGATATTATAGGGATAGCCCGTAGACATGGGGATTGGAAGTGATTGTGATATGATTTGATTTGTGTGGACGTGTTGGCACTGGTAAATAGTTTTTGAGAGAAATAATAGTTTTGAAAATGATTTTTCTCTGTGCAGACAACGTAATCGTCGAGCTGCGACGGCGAGGAGGGAGAGAATCTGGGACTTTGGTGTAATTCCTTATGAAATCGATGGAAACTTCAGTGGCACACATAAAACTTTATTTAAACAGGTAATTATTAGTTGTACACTCTGCCCACAAGATCACTCAACTATTTCCAGCAGTGCAGTGCATTGAGGATGCGGGTGGCCCTGGGATGGAAGGAACGACGTATAATTTCAAATTTGTTTCAACCAATCTAATTAATTGTGGTGCGGTGCAATTGATACTACGAAGAGAGTGAGTGTCAGAATATCCACTTTTATTTCCGTCCACCAACGCAGTCAGTCCTGGCTGCCCCTTCACACGCTACAAAATGTTACAACGGCCAAAAAAAAATCAATGAGAAACGAGACGAAGGAGAAAAGCAGAAGAGAATTTAAGCCTCCACAATCCAGTTTTAAAGAGACATAATTTCTCTCAATAATGGATATCATGCGAGCCAGGGGACTTCCACACGCTACCTTTTAGATCAGCCAGTCGAATTTGTGATGGTGGGAAAGTCGTGAAATATTTCCTTCCGTTTTCTGGAAAAACACCTCAATGGTTTATGTGTTGCCTTTTTGAAAACCTTAAAACTCTATTTTAACCTTTTTTAAACGAGCAATAGCAATGATTGTGCCTTTCCCAAATAAGTTCAATCTTGTTTCGACCATTTAAAAAACTTTTTCTGCTACTATTTTTCCCTTCCTCGAAAACGTAAATACAATATACATAGAGATCATGTGAGTAGGTACTTTTAGAAAGCTTATTAATCATGTTTAGCACTTTTTGACAGTAGTAAATCGTATTTTAGTTTATTTGGAAGACTCCATTTTAACCTTTTTGCATCTTAAAAAACGAAAATATTGTCTTTACAACCTTCGAAAACAAAAAGTAATTCTGTGCTTGTCTTTGAAAAGGGCAGAATGATGTTTTTGAACTTTTTCAAAAAGGCGTCGAAGCACTACTTACATATATATGTACAATTGCCATTATAAAAAAAGACTTTCCCCAGGCAGACAAGACGTATGTATACATAGTACGAGGTTATAATTGGAAGGCCCACGGCTGAGGAAACTTATCGTAGGACTGACTAGTGTGTGAGGGGCTGTGTGGATATGTGCGGCTGCCTTACCTGGCGGCTACCTTGCCTGGCCACAGATACACTTTGGCGTACGTATTTCTTTTGGTGTGGGGAGCCATGGTAGTTGGGACGTGCCTCCGCGAAGGAGAAGACAAAGTGAAAGATATTACGGACGCTTTATTTATTATCCCACTCTGCCCGCCTTCCCAACGACGGACACACTCTCAGGCTGCACTGCCACGGAACTCCAACCGACGCTTCCCCGCCTTTGCCTCTTGCGGCCTGGTCACCCGCGTCTCGGCACGTACTCCCAGTAACACTGCCGAAGCAGGGAGGCCATTTCAATTATTACGTCACGCAAAACTTCCTTCTTGCCTCTTCTGGACGCGTCATGCTTTCACCTTTTTTCAAAATGTTAAATGCTTCAGTATTTTTAAAAGGGAACATGCAAGCTTTTATCTTCTTGAAAGAGTAAAGGCAGTCATACTTTCTTTGAGAAGCGCAGATATCCAGTTTTGTCTTCTTGTAAAAAATGGAGATACATATTCTGTTTTGCCCTTTTTAAATGAGTAGATACTTTGTTTTAGAGTTTATATTCCTTCAAAAGTGTCAAAGTATGATGAAATGTTTTCCCTGGAGAATGAATCGAACGTGTATGTGCTTTGAGGTTGTTTGAAGGGCGAGATGATGTGGGTTGATATATGGGATGAGCCCTGGGACTGAGTCCGGTGAAGTTTTAGTGATTTCTGGGAATAAAAATAAGGTTTGGCTTTGGTTTGTTGGGTGCAGGCAATGCGTCATTGGGAGAATTCAACATGTGTGAAATTCGTGGAGCGAACGGAGGAGCATCCCAACTACATTGTCTTCACTGAGAAAGCCTGCGGATGCTGCAGCTTCGTGGGCAAGCGAGGAAATGGACCTCAAGTAAGACACTTTTCCATCTTTCACCCTCGTCCACCAACCCCACCAACCCCACCACGTCCCGCAACAAGTTCTACCCTCACATTTTATGCACTCAAAAGTGTGTCATTGCAAAAGCTCCAAGTTAAATAAATTCAAAAACGACCCCAGTTTTGATGAATTAGGATCCTAGGACATGCATTCGGAATTCGGAAGTAATTTATAAATTTGTTTTTTGAAATGCTCTTTATTTTGGCCAGGCAATCTCGATAGGGAAGAATTGTGACAAGTTCGGGATTGTGGTTCACGAGTTGGGTCACGCGGTGGGGTTCTGGCACGAGCACACGCGACCCGACAGAGATGACCACGTCGTCATCATCCGAGAGAACATCATGACTGGCCAGGAGTACAACTTCAACAAACTCACCCCCGACGAAGTCAACAGTCTCGGCGAGGGCTACGACTTCCACTCCATCATGCACTACGCCCGCAACACCTTCTCTCGCGTACGCACACTTTACACTATTCACCTCACGCCTTTTTCATCATCATTTTGCTTCTTACGCCCTTTCCGGAATCGTTAATTTACTGTTTTGCCTTTTTTTGGAACGAATCATTTCACTGCTGTGCCTTTACCTGCAAATGTTAATTCAGTATTCTGCTTTTTCTGGAAAGCGTATCATGTTTTTCCCGTCCGTAAAAATGGGACACATCATGTTTCGCTTTTTGCGAAAAAATTAAATGTCCCATTTTTGTCCTTTGTCAACAAATAAGTAAAAGCATTTTCAAGTTTTGAGCTTTCAAAGAGCAAACTTGGTTGTTTGACTTTACAATAGTGCTGATCACGTGTCCGTACGTGGCATGGATTTAAATAGGGCTATGATATCCGAGTAGCTTCTACTAAAGTAACGAAATACTGCCGTAAGTATTTCATGTAGATTTTTGTTTTTTGTTTTTGTTATTTTATTCGGTCCCTCCTTAGCGACTGAATTATTTTATGAATCTCAGTGAATCCCTTCTATGTACATCTACTAAGCTTACTACTTAGATTACCCATTTGCAACTCACCTGTGCATTTCATATTTTGACAACAAGAAGCTCGAGTGTCATCCCATAGGGGTAGTTTCGATTAGGACGGGACTGACTAGTGACTCAAGTGCGTGTAGCAGGAGAGGCTAGTGAGGCAGCTCGCAGATGGGAGAGACAATGATGGGAAACAGTAATTGACAGAGCCAATACCTATAGTCCCTTCAAGCACCTCTCTTTTCCATGTACCCGAGGAACTGGGTCTTCCAAATATTACCCACCAAAAAGTCCATTTGGAGTCCAACTACCACACCACTTTCAACAGGGCAAAAAACCTAACATTCACATTTGTTTTGAACCATTAATTAGCTCTTTTCATACCAGAGAAAATGGTTTTTGCATGGTTAGAAATCTATAAAACGTGATATTAATACATTGTAGAAAACGCAAAACACAGTATTATCGTTTTTTGAAAGATCAAAATATATTATATTTACTCTTTCTGCAAAAGGACTGACCTAAAATTGTGTAGTTATTACATGGACTTTTCAAAAAAAGAGGCAAAACCAGGCAATTGCGTTTATTAAAAGTTCAAACCATCAAGTATGCTATTTCCAAAACAGACAAAATATTAAATTTCCTTTTTAGGAAGATGAACTACCTTAACCTTTTCGAAACGGTAATATACTTAGTTTTGAATGTTTTTGAAAAAAGAGAATTTCTAGTTTTGACCATTTGAAAACCGTAATTTCTAGTTTTCTGACCTTTTAAAAGTGTCATTTACTAGTTTTGACTGTTTTGAAAAAGTGTTATTTACTAGTTTTGACCGTTTTGAAAAAGTCAATTTATAGAATTAAAGAGTTTTGTAAAGCATTCTTTCCATGTTTTGCCAGTTGCGAATAGGTTAACATTTGCAGATTTCAAAAAAAGGGAAAACGTGGTATTTATACCAAAAACAATGAACCATCGCCATCCTCAAGGTTGTAAAAAGTGTAAAAAGGGATATTTGTGTGTCTGCGGAACATTTGAATCTCGTAGCGACTTGGGGGGTAATAAATGGAGTGGCCCAGTGGAAAGGGGAAAGCGGAAGAGCAGTGAGCCCCGTGATAATGTGTAGGCTGTATTCGTGTGTGGTGGAAGATGGAGAAAGTGATGGAAAAAGCCAGGAGATTGAAGTGTGTGTCTGTGACAAAGCGAGGAGCGGCTTTGGCTCGACTTGGCTTTGCATTGAACGGATGAGGATTTCCATGTAAAATAATGGACGACTGCCACTCGCTTTCGGATCGAGTATTGAGTTTGGCTGGAAGATTGCCTCAGATTTCTTTCCTCTTCCGACTGCCCACTTCTTAAGCCCTTCAGTCGAAACGACAGTCTCTCCAAGAGCATTGCTTTCTTTACCAATCACTCAGCCGCGTCCACACAAATTCCGCCCCTCCAGGCGCCACACACCAATTTCCAAATCTGCACTTTCAAAATCCACCCCTTTTCCAAAATCCCATCATTTCCGAAGCAAGTTATTCTAACGACGGAACGTTGTGCCCTTTTGAAAAGTATTATTTCTACATTGCTTACAGATTACAGGCACTGATGTGGAAAGTATTATTGTAGCGACTGCCTTAATTTTGAACTGAGATTTTTAAAATAAATTAATTTTAAAAGAACTTATTAAAACCAATGTTGGACCATTTTGGAAGGAAATTATGAAAATGCGTCAATTTAGAAAGTATTACTGCCCCAAAGCCCTATATTTTGAACGGATATTTTTAAAATGATGGATTTTGAAAGTACTGCGCAACCAAAAATAGGACTTTCATCGTTAGAAAGCATTGCTGTAAACAGTTTTTTGTTTTTGAAAAGCGTTTCCTAAACGAATTTGTTGAATTTGAAAAGTGATTTTGGAGAAATGTTGGATTTTCAAATGAGTGCTACTGACCGTGGCCAACATTTTCTTGGCCTACGGCTGAATAGTGGATTGGTGGAGATACGCTCCTGAGTGATTTCTTGGGAAATAGTTGCGTAATGGATTTAAATATGGTGGACTGGGATCCATATTTGTACTTTATTTGTTGGAAGAGAGAGAGAAAGGAAGACGGGGCTTGAGGTGCTGGTTGATGTAGTGTGGAGTGTAAAAGGTAGACTTGAGGTAATGTCAATGTTTTCCATGCTTGGACAGACAAGACAGAGACGGAGACGAAGATCTGCTTCTCCGTTTCCACGACTTAAGCTCTGCTGGGTTTGCGTCTCTGGAGCCAGGCAAATGCTACATGTGTTCCTAATGTAGTTTCAATGGGCACTTTCCTTTTCAACTGTCTCCACAAATACCGCGTCCTTCACACTAGTTTCCCAACCAATCCCCCTACAATTACATACAACTCCACTGCAAGCCCTACTTTCTCCAACCATCTAACAATCAGCATGCAGTACTTACAATCAGTAGAAAAATAAACAAGTAGAATGCATTCAGAAATCAGACACTAGCCAGCTCAAACTCAAGATTTTCAAAATTTGTAATTGCTGTCATATTGTTAGTAAAAAATGTAGAACTGATGTCGGGAAGAGCCCTTTATCGAAACGGGAATTTCTTGTTCAAAAAACAGCTTTTAAAAACTCCATTTTCAATTAAAAACCTTTCCTAAAATTTGAGTTTATACCATAGTACTTTTTGTAAAACATCAATTACTCTAAAAACATCTTTTCTAAAACAAAAAAACGTTAAACGTTAAAAATAACGGACACTTTTTATAAAACGTCATTTTGTTCCAAAAAGCTTTTTCAAAATATGACTTTCTATAAATTTTCTTCTTCTACACTGTCGGTTTGTTCTAATAACTTCTTCAAAAATACGATTTTCAGTTGAAGAACTTTTCCTAAAACGTTATGTAAAAACGGACTGTGTAAAACAAGGGCTTCTAAAACAAGAGTTAAACTTTTTTGATAAACTGCCGTTTTCTCTCGAAAAGCAGTCTTTCTAAAACTTTGTGAATGAGTTTATTGTATTGGCTGTAGTTTGGTTTGTAAGCGATCAAATAAACGCAAAATCGGAGTAGACAGTCATGACAAACATAAAAGCAGTTTCTGTGGGCCTTTATGGATGGTGGATGTGCACTGCCTGCGTGGATATGTCCGTGATTTACGGTAGGAAGTTGAGGGATAAAAGATTCGATGGAGTAATAACGGAGCCAGCAATGGCCACCACACTCACTCTCCCACCTTGCCAATGGCTTTCCCAAAAAGTTGGCTCTCACTCTCATTTCAAGTTCAGTCCAATTGTTACACTCAAAGAATAAGTCTAATCCCACTCCTTACACTACCAATGAATAAACGGACGCATACTTTAACTGTCAAGGGCGTCATTTCAGAAATTAGTCACAAACTAGCGAATCCTTCCACCATTGAGTATCGATGCTGAAGGAGCAAAATGACCCTATTCTTAAGTTGCAGCATTGCATTGGCTTTAAATTAAGTCTCTTCAAAATGCCCTTCCAAAAGCATCACAGTACACGCTTTGCCATTTTTTAACCTATTCAAAACTGGGGAACCATGAAAAGAATGCTTTACAAAAGTGTTTAATTCCATAAATACACTCTTTCAAAACGGTCAAAATTAGTAAATAACACTTTTTCAAAACGGTCAAGACTAGTAAATAACACTTTTTTGAAACAGTCAAAACTAGCAAATACCACTTTTTCAAAACGGTCAAAACTAGCAAATAACACTTTTTCAAAACGGTCAAAACTAGCAAATAACACTTTTTCAAAACGGTCAAAATTAGTAAATAACACTTTCAAAAGGTCAAAAAATTACAAATTACTGTTTTAAAATGTTCAAAACTAGAAATTCCCCCTTTTCAAAAAACATTCAAAACTGATTATATTACCGTTTCGAAAAGGATTCGTTCACACAATGTGAACGCATCTTACTTGCCTCAAAAACATTAAAATGGACTTTCCCCTACCCAAAAGTTGTAAAAATGGATTCCGATAGGTTTCAACGACAGTATACCGCATATTCTGTCCATTTTAAAAAATAGTATAAACACGTTTTGCCCGTTTGCAAAAGCAATAAACCGGGATTTGGACAGCTCAGAGAGACAGTTTCTATCCTGATTGAAGGCATGGCTTTGGCAGTGCAGTTGGAGTTGTGTGTCTATTCTGTCTGCATACTGACTGTTAGTTAAATGTGGAGAGGCCTTTGCTTGTTGAGTGGCCTTATGACCGTGAAAATGTGGAAGAATGATGACTGTGTGATTAAGTTGGGACGTTTTGTTTTGGCAGAGTACATTTCTAGACACGATTCTCCCTCGTGAGGATCCCAATTCACGTAATAGACCGGAAATTGGACAGAGAATAAAGCTGAGCCCGGGGGATATCGCCCAAGCCAACAAATTGTACAAATGCAGCTGTGAGTCACCCATTTGTTTTTACTGTAATGATAATTGAAGAGGCAATTGTGGATTTATGGAAATGTTCCATTTTTTTTCTTTTATTTTTATTCCTCCGCACAGCTTGTGGTCGTACTTTGCAGGAGCCGACGGGCCACTTCAGCTCCCCCTACCACCCCAACAACAATCGAACGGCCCTCGAGTCCGTCGACGGCGAGAAGTGCGAGTGGCGAATCGTGGCCACGCACGGAGAAACCATCATCCTCAACATCACCGACTTCGACCTCCCCTCCTCCGAAGGATGCAAAAGCGACTATCTAGAGATCAGGGACGGCTACTGGCACAAATCCCCCCTCCTGGGTAAGACCAATGTCAATTCTAGCATTCTATTTCAAACATTTAGTCGTCCTAGAAATTACCACACAGATCAAGTTATAATGATTACATTTTTTAAAATGTCATTTAAGATTTAGTTCCTCCATAAGAACGGTAGAGCTTGGATGCTTTTTTTTGAAAGATGTAGTTATGACATTATGCATGTTTCCTAGCGTAAAACAGACGTTTGCAATTTTTTGAATCTAAGATATGTCATTTTACTTATATTTTTTAAAGAATTTAAATACTATTTACAGTTAGCACCCTTTTGAAAACGTGTAAATCAGCTTTTTCACTATTTTGTGAAAAATGCTTTCAGAGCATTTCCCATTCTGTTCAAGACCAATAGGACATTTTTCACTGTTTCAATAACATGTACATAGGTAGGTATGTGCATAATAAGTTGTGCACCTTTTCAAAGTCGTGCAAAGGTGACATTGGCATTATTCAACGTTCAAATAATTTTGATTTGCACCTTTTAAACAATGTGCAGACATGCCACTTTGGCCCTCTGAAAAATCTTGGAGTAACTAACGTTTTTTACATAAGAGTGAGTATGAATCTGCCAGTTTGCTTCTCCTGAGTGATGTAATACATCTGTTCAAAAATTAATAGTGCACTCTACTGTACATGTTACATTGAAATGCATGAGTTGTTTATGTAAAAGTGTCAAACTTCTTACGTATGCCGCATATGTACTTACGTGATGCATCTGTATTTTGATGTTGCAGGTCGTTTCTGTGGGTCGAATTTAAAGTTTGAGTCGCCAATAATTTCGACGGGCTCTCGAATGCTCCTCACCTTCAGCACGACCAAGGAGCCCGTCAGCTACCGGGGCTTCGCTGCTAATTATGAAGGTACTCAGCTTGCACAAAGCAATCAAACAAAATATAAAATGTAGCTCAATAAAATGTATACGGACATCCTCATACACAGAGACTCTACGTGCGTGGAGAGTCCCATGGTAGTAGTCGCTCACGTTTGAGCTGTAATATCCGCCAATAAATCAATAAGGAGACATGATTCGATGAGATGTTATGAAATTCCACTGCCTTCACAAGATTTCGGATCCCAAAAAACTTTTTCATAAACCGAAAAAAAACTGAAACTGACAATCATAAATTTTCGAGTGAGTTCCCGTCCCGTACATACCAATGAGGTCCCTCAGACACACACGTTCGGGAGCCACCCACAAATCATCTTTTCACCTTTTAAAAAAATATTGTCTATTTTTCAGCCATTAACCTATTTGAGACGGGGAAACCATGGATAGAATGCTATAGAAAAGCGCTTTTTCTAGAAATTAGCTTTTTTAAAACGGTCAAAAT
>JAQFZC010005656.1:0-13777 GCA_034695205.1 Dicyrtoma fusca
CAGTTACTACATTTACGTATTTCTAAGATTGTAAAACGCTAACATTACTGACAAAACTTATTCCCTGTTTTCAAAACGAATGAAAATACTCAGATTTGTAACATTAAAAAATGTAAATAGCACCTTGCGTATCGACAGACGCTTAGGCGACATACGGCGACTTAGCAGGGGGTCTCCAAGAATTACAGCTAAAATAGCAGTTATGCACAGAACTACTACTAATCACTCCTTCCTCTACTACCACAAACGTAGTGCAGGAAATCTACAATCAAAATACCGACTAATCAAACGTATAATAATGAATGCCTGTGGAGATGCTCAGTGACATGTTGCAGGCATTTAAAGAGTTTCACGGTAGTTGTCCACGTGTCCCGTGTATATTTGAATTTGGATAGCCACTGCCTGAAACGTCATCTCCAAATCCTATAACCGTCCAAATCAACTGTGTGTAAACTGCACAGATCTTTATAGACAAATGTGAAAGGAAGGCGAAGCTTAGGATTAGATAAATATAGGAAACTACTCACGTAGTAGTTGGGTGCATACATATTTTGCGGACTGCAGTGAACAGACAGGGCACAGCAGGAAGACATTTTCAATGGACGTCGGAGTGCATAGGGAAAAAGGGGGGGGGACGTGGATATGGAGAGAAGAATGAGACCTGAATTTCACACTCAATTGACTCGAACCATCCAATAATTTTCAATATCCACAGATTCTCTTGCTTCACTGAAAACACTCACTCACTCAGTCACTCGCACTATCATCCTGTCTCGTAGCACCATCAACTATCTCCAAATACGAATGATCTACACTGGACTGCATTCCAAATTCACTTGAACTGGACTCAACTGCATGGATTTCCCCGAAAATGTTGCACTCGATCTTCTACACGTTTCTTGTTCCATTAAACTGCAGGTCGTCAAGTCCGTCTGTTTGCAAAATTTGGTAAAAGGGGAAAATGGAGTTAAATGCAATTAGGCAAATGTGTTATTTACTAATATAGCGAAAGCAAAAAATATGTGTACAGCTTTTACCTACTACGCGGTACGGTAAAAAACAAAAAATAAACATCAATACAAATGTGTACCTATTTTTTAAAAACCGGAAGGAATACCGAACTGTCAATCACTGCCTTGTTAACAAGTGGGAGATTTGGATGTTGACACTTTGGCACGTGAGCCACGTGCAAGAATCTACACCCACCGTGGAAGTTGGGTAAATAGCCTAAATAGATGGTTTCCTCCTTTGTTGTGGGGAAATAAGGAATTTATAGGACATTTATTTTATTTTAGGTGGACGGGTAGTTACATAAGTAGGTGGTTGGACGGCTGCGGTGACGACGGTCCATACAGTCACACTTCAAAATCTCACTTCATGTCAAATCAAAGCCAGCTCATAAATTGCTCTATAGAGATTTCATTAAATGAGCTCGTGCTGGAAAGTGTGTGGGGCACGCGACGACAATCACGACCATCCTTCAGTCATCAGTCTTATTGACAGTCTAAAAACTTGCATTCATTGTGAACAAACCATACACCACACTTGCAAGCATCCCGCGTGTCTTTCTCCATCAATCAAACTTGTACGAGAACAATAATCGAATTTAATAGTATGTATACAATAATAGACTTTCGATTGTACCGAACCAAACTGTTTGTTCAACAATTACATTCAATCTTTTGTACATACTTCAATTAGGTACACACTTGTTAACTAAAGCTTTCCACTGATACGTATAAATAAAGCGGCACCCAATGGGGAATACAAATAGTATTATTAGTCGAGAGTTCTAAATTGTTCCTATTATTACACACAATGCAATATGCAATAGTATGATTTTCAAATCTTCACATTTCGAAAAACAAAATGTATCTAATATAAAATTAATATTGGTTGCGCTTATTTTAAAGATTTTTTAAACGTTGGTTGCTGAATTGCTAACTCGGTTCAGGCATTACAAAAAAAAAGCTAAAGCCCCGGCCCGACTATATACATATGCATAGGTACCTATATATGGAAAGAACATGGAAGAAAAAGTATGGGACAAAGCTGGGAAATTACGTTAAAAAAAACAGGAGTGTTCGTATGAATTTCTGAAATTCAATTTTTGTGATAACTTGAGGAGTCAATGGAAAGTGGTCATATGTCAAGTCGTATGTAAAATAAAAGCTTCCGCTCCGAACTTGGTTTTAGTTCTACATCTGTATAGTACACTTTCTACATGCTTCCTAGCCGGAAGGTACATATACCTAGCTATCTTCTTGTCTATATTTGATAAACGGGCTCCTTTACCAAAGGCTGTTATGACTGCTATTACAAGTTGGAAGTCAAAGTGGGATAATTATATATATATATTATATACCTATGAGTCAAGGTAGGTAGATCGGTAGAGAGCGAGATAGGTACATTAAATCGCATCGGTGCATTTAATGGAAAATGTAAATAAAAGAGTGTAAAAGGAGGAAGATGTGAAAGATGCCCTACAATTTTAGAAAAAGGGGAAGTTTATAGGCTATTAGGAGCTCAAAAGGTTTCGTTAGTTCAATTTGCATCTAATTTCTCATTTAGTTTACAACCTTCAACAGTCAACCTTCTCCACTTCCCACTTCTTCCCTCCAACAAGATCCACTGCGACTGGCAAAAAAGGAGCGAAAGTCACCCACGTTTTTACTTTACTTTTTACGAACCATAGTACATAATACATATAGTTTCAACCTAGAAGCCTCGAACTTCGGGTTCTACTATATACATAGTGGTAGAGTTTTCGCCTTTATATTTTTTTTTACATTAAATACGTCCCTGTCATCTAAGAGATCCATACATATACTTACGGACGGAATCATAAAGCACGTAATAGTCAAATGTTGTTGCATAGCAAGACGGAAATTAGACCCAGAGCTCATGACTTCATGGGAAGCAGTATCCGCACGTTGAATTCCATTTTCATTCTCCTAAGTTACTTGCCACTACTGCAAATAATAATATAATAAGGAACAGAAAGAAGCACACAGAACCAATTCATCTCTCTAACGATATTTCATCTCGTAATAAGATAATGCTCTAAATATTTCCTTTCCACATGACTTACACAACTCTAACTCAACTCACATATGAGACAGCGCAGCGTCTACCGTACAGCAGCAAAGAGAATCCTTCAAGTCTAGACGCAGGAAGCAATTTGTTTTAGACACATCACTGTCGGAAAGATCTGTACAAACTTGACGGTATCTCCGTATGCCTTCGGCGTTCATATTCATACGACGGGAATTTCACCGTTTAGACAATCTGAAAGTAAATAAATGTGTCAATTACATCTACGATTGTTGTACAGTCCACCATTACATTTTTCGATTACAAGTTGTGAATAATATACCTTTCTAAAGCTCCGTAGATTTTCAAATAACACAACTGTATAACACTAATAATTTTCAGTACCAAACAAAATTCCAATCCAACAAGAGAACTTGGCCCTTATTAAATCAATCCAAATTGTATACATTTGTACTGATAAATAAATGGCTGATGAACCTGCAAAGAGCTAGTAACATTCCATCAAATAGATTTCGCATAACAAGAGCGTTGTTGTTCGCACAATCAGATCGCATCAGGAAAATAAGATTGAAAGATTTAAACTGAAATCAGCTGGACCCTCATTTTCAATGCTCGCTATTTATCTACAGATACACCGTGAGAAGTCAATATTAAATTGAAATTGATCCTAAATTATGGGTGGGTACGAACCTGGTTGACTGACCTCTACGCATAAATCAAATTTAAAAAGTAAATAGATAAAAAATCAGAGTTGATTCCAAGCGGACGTTGCATAAGAACTATGCATTATGTGCATGCTATAGGTACAAAGCTTTTGAGCAAATTCCATCCTCACACAGACACGGATAATATAATATTTGAACTAAACTGAAACTCAATTGCATTTTCCCTACACCTTGAGATCAAAATATTAAACAAACAAAAAAGCACTATCTATGCAGCGTAAAATAGATCGAGCCGGTCTGACTTTAACTGACGATATAGCTTCTATCAGTATAGAAGGTACTACATGGATTTTCTTTTACATTTCTTTACAGTTTTCGGATTACTAACACTAGGTACATATCCGTAGGACTGTATCTGTGTCTGTATCTGTAGCAGGAGCTGGAACTGGAGCTGGAGAAAGCATGATGGAAAGGAGGATGAATGTCTGCCTAGTAGACAGTTTGACTTTATAGACAGTTGTAGAGTGGGGAAGGGATGAAAAATGCTGGAGTGCATACGCACAGTACATACATATGTACATGCATCTAGTGAGAGTTCTTCTTGGAAGAAGACGGGATCTTTTTTGGAAAGGCTGCTGATGTTGGTAAAGAATGGTGGAGCCAATACGAGGGAAGAGGCAGTGGATTGTATTGCCGTGACGACGGGGTTCACTGTGAGTCTGAGGTGCGATTGGTTGGTTGGAGCGGAAGACGGGAAGGAGTCTGGGCGGTGAGGTCGTGGAATCTCTCACTCCCGCTTCCTTGTCTATACTACCCGCTTCGCTTTCTAAAAGACTTTTCCGCTCCTATACTACGTCCACAGTATATATTCCCCACGACACGACTCCCTTTGAGCCGTCAACTACCCACTGTAGCTGGAGTTCTACTGGAGAAAGGGCCCTGTCAGCTATGACGTTACACAGTAGAGACTTTAACTTTAAATTAAGACCGTTTCGAAATGTGTAAATCCCATCTTTCACAGTCTTTCCAAAAGTGAAAATATATTTTTACATTTAATAACAAGGTTAATAGTACATCTTTGACACCTTCTTACAACACTATTTTCATTACTGCCTTTTTTTAAAAGGCTAATATCACACTTTTTATAGTTTTTTAAAACAATATTTTCATTATTGCACTTTTTAAGAGTGTAATTTTACATTTAGCTCTTTTTTACACACCAATATTCCTATTACTACCTTTTTTAAAAGCTTTTTCCCAGCCCAAATCTAAGGACGTTATATTTGCGAGGCTCCAAAAAGCCGGAATTACTAGGAGATATATAGCCGAGGTGTATATGTGTACCAGCCCAAGTACCTACTTCAAAGGAAAAACGACGAGTAAAACACTGTAACTGTAATTTTTCTACAGCTTTGTCAAGTATCCACGATCGGGATCGCATTGAGAGAGAGATTACATTATAGTAGTAGTTACTGGAAAACAGAGAGCACAGAGTCCCTGTAATGCCCAGGAAGTCTCCCTACTACCCGTATAAACTCGGCCGTACCCACATCATTCAAGGGTAGGATTTTATTATTTACAAGAAGAAAGCACAGTCACAGCTATAACATTCCAGTTAGAGGACGAAGTCAGAGCGAGTGAGAGCTAAAACCTTTATATATAAAAAAAATAATAAACCCCGAAGAAAGAATAAAGTAAAAGTGTACGGTATAATTCTGCTGTCACAGCCGGAGTCAAACCATACCGAACTAACTAGTGCAGTTGAGTGGAGAGAGAAAATTGTAAGGAGACAAAAAAAAAGAAAGGAGGAACGTCGACTAAGAGAATAATTCGAGAATTCGGGAGACAAAAAAAAAGAAGCGTAACTACTCACTACTCTACAGGATAGGAAGATAGTGAAGATACGAATCAACTACCTATCAAGTTGGTTGGAGATTTGGGATCTTTCTCCCGGTGCGCACTGGAAGGATCACCCTTATAAAAAGATACAAGTGTATCTGCTCTCCTGCCTTAACTCGATTAGTCACCTTTCGTTTCGTTATCGCTTGTCACGAACACAAAAATTTCACACACTCGGTCGGACTTTGATTGAATAGGTGTTACAAATTGGTTAACATAAATCACAGCTCATGAATACTAACACTAACAAGAACAACTTGGTGTCTCCTCTATACACATAGACACCCGGGAGTTAAGGCAGTCTTTTGCGTCTGCTTTTACGGGAAGGAAACTAAGAGTCAAGTAGATATAAAAAAAAAGAGACAAATTTGTTCTCATCTCATTTTCAATCTCAGTGGAATCGTAATCGTAAGTGTCGCTTCTTCGTCCGTTTTATGTTCACCTCTTCCTCCTTTTTTTTTTGGACATTATCAGATTATACTGATAGGAATAATTTAAATTCTTTCTCTAGAGAATTCCCTACGATTACGACTATTCTCCAGGAGACACTTTTTCCAATCTTTTGCACTCTGTCTCTCTCTCTCTCTCTGTTCTATAATTTATAGCTACACACTATTGACATAATAACATCTGACTACAGATAGTGAGTCCACTCTACAAATACTTACATACAGACACTGAAATTTATAAATTAGAATAACATTTAAGATTCCGATAGAAGCATAAACTTCCGCGTGAACAAAAATTCTATTATCTGGAACAAAGGAATAATTCAATTAGAGTCAGAGCCTAATGTGTTTACAATAATAAAATGATAATTTAGTGGAACTTGTTTAAATTATTTTGTCACTTCTGGGCCGATCCACTCTATCCTAATATAATGTACGGAAGAGTATATTGACAGCAACGAGCGTATTACAATACGAATAATAACAATAACATTCAGTGCATTCATAAACTGATTTAAATTGACTCAACACTGCATTGCACTAGTGAAGCTGTCGTCTGTATAGTCTAGTGAGAAGAAAACTGGGAAACTAAGACCGAGAGAACAAGATCACTAGAACAGAAACAACTTATAGTGTGGTCGTCAATGCACAAATTAATATAATTAAGTTGACTAATTTTATTTCGGATAAAGTGATTCCTTAATTTGCTATTGACACACTTAATTGAATTTCCTCAACTTTAACTCATTTCTGAGAGAGGAAGCCTATAGCCCAACTATCATGACACAAGAAGTAGAGGGCTTGGTTTGACAAACAATTATTGTATATTAGATTTGAACGCTGCATTTGAAAAGATAGGTACGTTTGCTCATTACATGCAAACAATTTGAGCTCACGCCAACGACCTTCCTTAAAACCAATTCTACAATCTCAATCTTCACTAAAGGCCCTTGAGACGTTGGACGTGTATGTCTACTATAAATTCAAGTCTATTTCAAAGAAGATCCTACGGCTAATAAACATAATCCCTAAATCTACAAGTCTATAATCAACTTCATTGATGTTGGTATGCTACATATGTCGATTTCATTGATGTGAATAAACTGCATACGAATTTCCACGCCGAACCTGAAAAGGTGTAAAAAAAGAAGAAGACTGTAACAAGATAATAAATTGAATCATTCACCGTTTGTATCCATAATTCACTTAATACAGATTACCTATTCAACTACTTTCGGTGTACAGCAGAGCGTGAATGGAAAGAGGCTCCAAAAAAAAGTCCAAATAGAGACGAAGAACGAGTGAACGAGTGAACGAGAGACGACTCCTAAATCTGAAAAAGAAAGAAGGGAGACCAATTTACAAATTTTTAATTACGAGAAATATACTCTCAAGTCTAATTCACTTAACTTCCGTCAATTCATACCTAACAATCTATGACCAAGCTGAAGTAAATTCAATTAGCACCATATACATACATACACCCACTATTACCAACTACTAACCACTAGTCTACCCAAAGCCAAAGCCTACTTCTTCGGTACATTCAACACTACTGCTGACTGACTTCCGAATTTCCGATTCGAGCACCTATTCAAGACAAAGAAAGAAAAAGAAACGCGAACACGGCTCTGTAAGAAGACCTAATTTGACTAACTAGTGACTAATGAGCAATAAATACATGATGTAGATGGGTATTGCTCGAAATTAAAGGAGGAAACTGATACGGAAAATCCAGCGTCCAAGGAAAGGATGAAGAAATGCTTATCAAACTCGATCAAGTGTATAAACGATAAATCCAAGTAAACGTTTTAACCGAACTGACGTTGAATTGAATTATTTGAATTCCAATATTGTCGATACAATTTTTCAATCAAATCCATTAGCATACCACCTGGTGAGGCCGATAAGACTGGACAAGGTCAAAGGTTGACTTGCAACAAGTTGAGTGCGCTCATCAGTTGGATTTGGAGTTGATCAGAGGTGGTGGAAGTAACTGAGACATTCCTCGAGCTAAACCTAAGACATAAATAAAAAAAAATTGACGATATATATATCGTATATATTACTGATTCAGCGTACCGTGAACATTGATAAAAATAGGAAATAAAGATTACGATTGGAGCCAGTCGGCTTTTCCATTTCCATTTCCAAATCCCAGTCGAGACAAAATGATGGAAGAAAATCGATCGAGTCTTCACGACGACCGGATTGAAATAAAAAGATCTGGAGGTGCAACTGTCAAGTGTGAAGATTTTGCCTCACTGTATAGTCTTCATTCCACAGAGGTGGCCATTACTGCCGCCGTTTGTGCTCCTCCTCTATCAAATTTGTCCCGGTCACTCTCGGATCATAGCGGTATGTCATGACTTTTTTTTTATTTTGTGTAAAATGTTATTTTGACACTTACCTCGTGGCTTAATGTCATTTGCCGGTTAATACCGTCAACCGTTTCTTACATACTGGTCAGGTAGGGTGCGATGCCCCAGCTGTGGTTGCGTATGGTCAGGTCATTAGTCATTACTGTGTATAAATCACAACTTTTCAAATGCGACCCTTTTGGTGTCAAAGGTTGAACGTTTGAAACTGCAATCACTGTCATCGGTACTATTTTTACAGTTTATGCGCTCCAATCCAACATTTAAACTGCTTCATAATATGTAACTACATTTAGAACAACGGTACATCGTGGAATTCATTGAATTTCTGACACCATAAAATATTAGTTTTTGCAAACTTACAAACTACCTACTTTTAATAAAAGATGTAATTATATTGACCTTTAACCCAAAAAGCTAAGAGTGGGCAATGTGAACTGCACTATAATAGGCATTTACTCGCTTAAATTCAGTTTTTATCGCCGAGTATCTGAATTACGAAAAAACAAACATGTAAATTCCCCGGGAGGATGTTTACTTTGACCGGGTTACTATTTGAGCGGGCAGCGGGGGGGGGGGGCGGTTGTCTAAAACCAAATACTGCGTTAGGATTTTATGATGCTTTACAGTTATAGCTATTACAACAATTATTAGCAGTGGGTAAGTTATCAATCAATTATTACACGCTATCACTGCAAAGTATCAGTGAATCTACATTCAACATTTGTACGTCTAGCAAAGATTTAAACATTTTATACCTACCAGTGTGACGGTCTCTACTTTTTGAAGTGTAGTTTTTTATGATTGATTGAAATACGACTGGAATTTTGTCAGTTTAAGCGTCTTCAATCAATAACCAGCAGAAAATAATGATGTTGTGAAATCAAAATTACGATCAAATATAAGCATAGATAGATTGACAGTCAACAGTAAAGGCACTTCGGCTGATACATACGCAGTAGTATTCGGTGATTCCCGTTTCCATTTCCACCGTCAACCATCCAAACACCGTACCATCGGCACCATCGCACAGGCAGGCAGGTGTCAATTCGAACTTCGAACCCATATGAACTTGTCTTTACTTCTTTGTTCGAAGTTTGTTGGGAGGTACACACACCCGAGTACAGGACCCCCTTTGGGGCATTTTAGTTGAATACAAAGGACTCATTCAGTCAGTATTTCACACTTGACGCTTGAACTTGACTAGGTATTTTCAAATTTGAATTGCCAATAAAAATCAACTTGTATAAAGGTTTAAAACAGATTAGTTATATGCACCTTCATTTCAGAGATTTCAACTAGGTACAACCTTGCAGGACCTATTTAAACAAAATGTCGATGTTCCAAAGTACCTATCTATCATTGGGTGCCTTTATCCGTATAGTATGTGACCCAATGTCATTGTTATTGTGTTACGGATGTATTATGTAAACCACTGTAATATTGTACCGAATATGTAACAAGTCATTTTGAAATGTGCTCTGTTGACAGTCATTGACTGCTAAATAGTTGCCCAGCATGGGACGAAGGATCACAGGTTGTAGAAGGTTGGCCAGCAAGAGTTTAGAATTATTCAGGGTTTAAATTTGAGGGTGTAAAGTCATCGCCTGTGGTGATGGGGATTAAAGTTTGTCATTGTGTAACATGTAATTTTGAGGGTAGTGGACACGTGCGAGACACTATTATTTATTCATACAAACATGCTATAAATGCTTCATAGCCAAAAAAAAAGTCACCTCTCTGCTTTTTTGCTGAATGGTGGTACCTTGTTACATAACAGTTGTTCACCCATCCAGAATTTAAGCTTTTGAATCGACTTTACAGTGTCAAGTCCTTACTTTGTGAGTACCATATACGATAATCGAATGAGGGCTTTTGTAATTTGACATTGGTGACATTCAACATGTGGCTAATAATTATCCAGGCGAGTGTTTCATCTTTTAAGTACCTACTACAAATAGTAGGTAGCTACAGTATTCTTCGCTCTTGACCAGACCCGAACTTGACTTTTAAATTCAAAAATTATATTGAGTGCTTGAGTTTAGAAGGGGATGATATAGGTCGGGACCAGTCAAAATTGTATCTGTAATACTTAATGTTAGCAAAACTACAAGTCATCATTTGAGCAATTGCAATGTTAATATTTAGTATTGTATGCTTTAGGTCAAGAAGGTGCTTTCAAGAAACTTAAGCCAGAAAATTCCTCTTCAGCTAGTCTGATGGGCACCGGCACTAATAATCATAGTCACACACCCACCTCGTCCACTTGTCCCACGCCCGCTAGAAGACGACATCGGACCACTTTTACTCAAGTAAGTCATAATAATTAGGTATTGCTGTAATAAATAACGAAATAAGAAATGATTCGGGCTGCATTTTAAAAGTTTGCATAAAGTATGAAACTAGAAATTTGTTAGGATTTATTCGAGCATTATACTTAATTAACTAATGATGCGGACCTAGCTACAAAATCTTAATGGCATTAAATCCGTATTACAGGAGCAACTGGCTGAATTAGAAACTGCATTCTCCAAATCACACTATCCCGATATCTACTGTCGAGAGGAATTAGCCCGGACGACCAAACTGAATGAAGCGCGTATTCAGGTAAGACCGCATCTAAATGTATCTACCTATTTACAGATAGCTCCAGGAGATAATAATATCATCATCCGTGTTGTTTGATTTTTGATTATAGTCGCACTGGGTAGGTAATTGTAAGTTATTTACGAGCTTAGCTGTTTTGCCGGAGCCGTTTGTTAATTTAGTTAACGCAATCCAGGCTATAGCTGATCGTCAGCAAGTACTGTAACTCCCTAGTAGGTATTTACTGCTTCATTCTTTCGTTTTGAATTAGAGAGGTACACACTTTGAGTATAAGAATTCGAATGTTCATGCATGATACAGGATTTAACAGCTAATGACTTAATAAGTTTAACTCAGCCCAATTATATTCGTATAAAAGGCTGCGATTACTATCGCACGTTATAAATATTCGTAAAAGTTCGTAGATTTGAGGTTTAAGTGGATAGATCCAGCAACCAGAAAATCAAAAAACATTTCTGTAGAAGCAAGAAATTTAATTTTTTTTAAGAGGAATATTGCTGATTAGGGGGAATACCTGTAAAGTAATGTATTATCATAGGAACAAATACGGTATCATTAGTTTATAGCGTTTAGTTTATTTTGTTTAAAAAAGTATGGATTTATGTACAGAAAGAGGATGGATTAAATATACTGTAATCAAAGGTAGTATCGCGTAACTATCGCCATAATTACAGATTTAGTTCACTATATTTACACTTCCATGCCTTGTTTCGCTCTTCATTTGTTGCTCCTTCTTACCTTATATAGCCCGTAATTGTATCTGAATTCTCGAGTAATACAGCAAGTAGTAAATTTATCGCTTCATGCTTCATTCATCTAATCTGATTTGTGAGAAAGACCTAAAAGATAATTAAATTCTTTAATCTTAAAAATCTTATTACGGAACAAAAAATAAATCTTTTTTTGGAAAGAGAAACCTCAAAGTAAACAAATGTGTCCATCGTTCGAAGTACATACATTCGAGATCATCCACTAATATATAAAATATTTAGGCTGGGAGTTATGTATGTTAGCAGAACCAGAACCAGCTACATTTAATAATAATAATGAGTACAGATGAGGAAGACTAGGGTAAAGCTGAAGGGATAATAGAATAAACTTCCTTATCTATGTACCTAGCACTAGCAGTGATGATGTACAACAAAGCGTAGCACTGCAGACTTTGAAACAGTGCAGCTTCAGCTTCTGTAAAAATATTATAGAGCATAATACTGAAAGTACGAAGTGAGAATAGAGCAGACACAGATCAGATGAGAATGAGACCCAAACCAAACCAGACTAGCAGACAAGATCCAGACGATACACAGGTAATTGCATAAGAAGTCGAACGAGGAAAAATACAAACAGCGGAAGAAATGAGATTTGGACAAACTGGTGATAGTAACCCATTCGGAGTAGTTCTTGAGTGTATTCGTATAAATGTAACTTGTGATTTCCACATAACTTCATTTTCTTCATCATTCTCTTCATTACGTTTACGTTTCATTCCTTATTGGCTTTCTTTAACTTCTTATCTTCTGCACAGATACATTTACAATCAAAGGTACCAATGTAGGTACCTACACACCATAGAAGAGATCATTGGTCTGTCTCATGTCTGATCTGGCCTACATAGTCGTGGCACAATCACTAACCTACACGGAATATAGTTAGGTATACTAGAAATCATTCCAAAAACCAATTTAAACGTTACATTATTATTTGCTGGATCGTGTTTTGTTTATAAACTGTGGGGGAAAGTTGAACATTTAGATTATTATAATACGGTAAACAATTTGAAAAAGACTTGTGCTAACCTGAAGTGGTCAGTGAACTATAAACCTTGTTGATTTTTTTCAGTGATACTGTCTGAACACGAATTGTAACAAAAAAAGTGCCATGCAAAGCAAAATTATGATTATTATTATTGGCGAGACAAAATGATGACAGTGACTTTGTGCTCCCTTGTCACTACTACTGAAATATTGACGTCAATGTCGACCTAAAGAATATGAGCGAATGTCTTTACATCAAGAGCAATAATAATAAATTTGTACGTGGTAAGCATGACTAAAGGCTGGAAGCTGAATCTGCAATTATCCCGAGACTCCAGGATCTGTTTCTGTATCTCCCATCAGTTTATATCCATAAATCTATCTGCATTAAGTATTGCGAAAGAAATAAGGGAAACGCAGGATAATATGATTACGGGATCAAATTTATTATTCTCTTCCATGTTCAATGAAACTCGAACTGGGTATAGTGTAGTAGTACAGGAGGTAGCAGTAATGCAATCAACTTACTATTACGCTATCCTAATGGGGATATGGAATGAAACTAGGTTACTATTTTAGTATTTTACTGTAGTATCAGTTTTCTTGACAGAGCATTCTTTGACTAGTATGTAGACTGTAGGTAATTATGTACCCACATCTTCAGACTGAGCTTAAGTGCGTATACAGCAGAATTAAGTGAGCAAAAGGTTTCATAATAATCTAAACAGCTCGGGCCGTGCTTGTCAGTATTATTTTTTTATTTGTCAGTACACTATTTTGTCTGTCACTGCGATACAATAAAAGAGTAATATCACGATTTGCATTTTTCAAGTAGCAGAAAGATTCAATATAGCCAAAAGAAGATGGCATCTTGCCTTCCATTTTAACCTATTCGGAACTGGGAAACCATCAGCGAATGAACGATTTACCGAAGTGTTTTTTCTACCAAGCACATTTTTTGAAATGGTCAA
>JAQFZC010005657.1:0-13774 GCA_034695205.1 Dicyrtoma fusca
CGGAAAAAGGTTTCTACACTTGGCTTCCAAGATTCTAGAGCACCAACTGGTTGAACTACAAGAAGATTGAATTCTGTCGACGGAGGTTCCTGGGAAAGAAAATACCTGCACAAAATCGAATGCAATTAATGCACAATTGCACAGTATCAAAATGACTGACAGCTGATGGGGTTAATTGTTAATGTTGATCAAATGCATGATGTGACAAATATTGCATAGAAGTTGTGTCTCGTCGTAATTTATAGATCTCCACTTTGAAAACATTATTTAAAAAAATCTTACTCGTTTGGGAGTTCAGGTCCATTCTTGCAATGCAATGCAAGTGTAATGTTGTCGTGAATAGATCTACTCATTTCTTCTATAACTTCCGTTCCTCGTTTTTTCATCCCCGAGATCCCGGATCTTTTAGAATGACTCGAGCTCTGCCTAGCAAGAGTCACCGATTTACCCGAGAACGACCGGGACTCGGATGCCTTTCCATTCTACGAAATACAAAAACGTTTTTAGATGAAAGTAAAATTAACCTAAGATTGGTTACCACGCACTGCTAACAATTGACAAGTTTTATTGTCCAATTGACTAATAAAAACCCGATCCGGTTAAGTAAAACTAAAAATGACGCTATATAGTTCACTAGTTGCGTTCTACCGCTAATAAATACATATTTCAATGCCCATATATTTTGTAAATACATTTTTAAACATTGAAGTACCTACATAAAATCAAAACAACTGACCTTAATCAATAAATATAAGTATTAGTTAAAGTAATTAAACAAAGATATATTTTTAAAAAAAACTTACTACCATCATAAATAATATTAATCCTTAGCACGGACACGGATGGACTGACAACTGAGGCTGACTCTAGTGAGTCTGAGTAGTGTGAGTCTTATTTGCCTTCTTGACAGTAATTTCTTGGGAATATGGTTGTACACGACGATAATTTCGGCAGCGTTGTGACGGAGGTCGTGACAGACGATAGCGTCAATAATTTGCTAGCTGCAACCTGCAACCTGCAACTGCAAATTATTTTGATAAAGCAGAATTAACCGTGCTGGTTGCTGGTTAATAATTTAAATAAGTAGCTAATTGAAGTAGCACATTCATAAAATCATAAATAACACAATAAAATAATACAAAGCATTACCTAGCAATAGCATTCAATATCAGTTCACCTTCACAGTTCACAGTGCAGTAGTTCGAAAGTAAATAGCGACAGAAATCTGGATGGAACCATCTTCCTTGTCATTCCGCTCTCAAAATCGTTGTCTAATTTTTATTGTCTCTCTCTTTCAGTGTACAGTGTCCCATCCGTTTCCCACTGTTCCCACTAGCTAGCTAATTTTCATCTTTTTATCATTAAAAAAACAAAAAATTATTTATTCGAATGGAAAAATTTATTAAATTATTATAACTGCGCCGGTGTTCCCGTTGCTCGGACCTCGGACCGTTTTTACCTATTTTCACGGTTGACCGACCGGCTGAAGTGAACGCGCGCTACGATGCGCGATGTGACCGTTGCGGTCGGTCGACGGTCGACCGACTGAACCGCGCCGCGCGCCGGTCACTAATACTGCACTTCACTTAAAATTACGTAACCATGCCAACTATTGCCAACTAAAATTACCAATTAAATCCACAACTGGCATCACAATTTCACAATCACACTAAAAATGCTGAATACTAATAATAAAAGTGCATGTTTAAAATCGACCGGAATTGTTTTTTTCCAAGGATGATAGGAGCGCTTGATTACTGATGAACGATTAATAATTAATTAGTAGGAAAGCCTTCTAATTGTGGTCGTCTTGTAACTGTGGTACGCCCGTGTTTTCTCCAGTGCAAAAGGTTATTTTAAATCTAACATACCTTCTATAGGAAGACTAATACCCGAAGATTCAAAACCACGGTGCATTCGATTTTGATTTACCGTTGTCACTGGAGAAAACAGGGGGGTACCACAGTTACAAGACGACCACAATTAGAAGTTAGAAGCCTTTACCCTATTATTAATTTACTGGTGCGCTATTGATACTATAACAACCGTTTGAGGGCGAAGTGGTGATCAGGTAGTGTACAATAGGCGAAGTATACCCTTATAAACAAAGACGTTTTATACGAGTTGTATGTTTCCCTTACTTTCTTATCAACAACGGCAGCTAAAGGCATCGCATCGAAAACTACCGGTACAGTTTTATCCCCGAATTTAGTTAATCTCTAAGATTACAAATTAAAGGAATATTAAAAATGTAATCTTCGTGACTTGTAATACTTGCTTTCACAACTTTCACTCTTTCCTACCTTCCTTTTGTCCTGTATAGATAGGTACTGGGTATTTTTGGTTAGAATTCCAGGCTTTGTGCTGTCTAGCATACCTGCGTATTTAAATTGGTTTCATAGGTATATTGTGCTCTATGTATAGATATACAACACACTTTCAATAATTTTAACCATTTTCGTTTGTGTATGAATTACTTTATGCATCTAACAGCTAGACTAGTGTAATAGTTTTAGTGCTTGCGCCATGCCAGGATGCCAGTCGGTGATGCCATACAAATCGATATTTTTAAAAACAGACAGTAAATATTTGTATAGTTTTAATGCGTTATTTTTAAAAAACACGAGTTGGTCAGAACGATAAAATGATCTAGTAAAGTAAAGTATGTTTACATTTAAGTAATATATATACTTTAAATATCGCAATTTCATTTTATAAGGATTGTTGTTTAGTATCATGAACAATAAGTATTATAAATATTAGTTAGCGTTTAGTTTGAAACGGAATAAAGGTTATACACGAAAAGTGTAGTGTAAGTCACGCAATCACCAGTGTAGATACAGCTGGTCACCGTCTTCGATTGAGTAAGTAGAAAGATCAAAGAAATCATTTTCCATCGTGAATGAAATGCTGGCATTCTGTAAAGCAAAGGATTAATAAAAAATTAATAAACTGGCTCTACACAAACACAACGCAAAGAATAATATTCAAGGTGCATTAAAAACTGTGTATCGCAACTTTTAAACAAAATTACTTACTCGTCCACTAACAACTTTAATTTCGATGTGAGCTCCAGGTACATGAAAAAGCCTTTGTATAAGCATCTTTAATTTTTGAACGCTCATAGTTTGCAAGAGTTTCTTCGTTACTGGACGGATGGAGGAATCCTCAGGGATTAACTGCACATCTACAAAAGGAAACGAGCAGGAAAAAATAATATACATATTAGCTCTAGTTAAGTAACCGTGCTTTTCGAACGAATGACTTCATCTTATTCATTCATGCTTATATAATTTATATGTACTAGTATGTTCGGTTACTTATTAATGAAGACTTCATGGATTTGATCCCTGAATTCAACTCGTCCCCCTCAGACTGTCCGTAAACTGTTACGCAAGATACATATTTTAATTTCAAAAGTGAACGAGTAACATCAGCAACGCAATGGATTTTAAGTAATTACACAGACAAAATATTTACAAAATAAAGAAACAGAAACTAATAAATTGTTCAAACTTTTTATCAACGATGCATATCGTGGATGCTCCTCAGAAAACTGAAGAAGCCCTCCCTCGGATTTCCACTTGGAAGCAAACTTTTTAATGTAGTCTAGCTCAGCGTCTCTTCTCTCTTGACGATTGATGTCAACTCCGTCTAGTTTCTAGAATCAGAGTATATACAGTTTTAAATTTCAAATCTATTCTATATGTGCATTTAACAAATAGGCAATAAAAAATTTCGTGTTTTAGTTTGTCGGTATTATTTCAGCAAAAGTTTACAAAAATTACTTGAAGTCTGGCGATCCTTGCAATAATCATCTGTCGATTATTTATCCGTACGTCACTATCCAAAAATGGATTCGTATCTATTCGTAATTCTTTCAAGTTTTTCAGCTTGTTCAGTTCATTTATAGAAATCCACTGTAAAAAAAAAATTAAAGTCTATATAATGAAGCTCAGAAAATCTCCTCAAACTACTTCGTATTCACTTTTAAAATGAAAAAAGTGTGTAGTTTTGAATCTTACATCAGGAATGCAATTCTCAGACAAATTCAAACGAATCAAATTGGGAAACATAGACGTTGAGGCAGCATTTTCGTCATTTTCAAACTTCGGAGGAAAACGAATATTTACAATACGGTTTCCAGATAAATTAAGGTACTCCAATCTGTAGAAACCAGTCAAAAAATGCTTTGTACAGCAAACGAACGTAATAACCATCGACGCTGTTATTTATTACCAACGACTGAAAAGTAGAAAAAGAATTTTGATATTGACTATACACATACAAATTCAAAGAAGAAAACTTACTCCGTTAGCCCGTTTAATTTGATGATTTCATCCCAACTTGAAATCTGATTTCCTCCAAGATCTAAACTTTTTAAATGTAATAAAGTTGTTAGAGGGGGAGAAAGCACACTGATTTGGTTGTACTGGACCTGAAAATATAAAATACAAACTTAAAAGAAAACATTGCGGTACTGATAGTAATTTAAAAAATCGTAGTAAATAATAATAATTCTTTATTCAGGTTTTTTCTTTCTTTCTTTATGTAATTTTGAAATAAGCAGGTATACTTACTTGAAAATTGATAATGTTTTTCCACATTGCCGAGGCCTTCAATACTTGATTCCAATCGTATTTAATTTTACCCATAATGACATGCTCCAATTTTTGAAACACCGTTTCTAATACTGCACTTAGAGATTCAGGCACAGGACCCAATGGATTTTCGCTAGAAAACAGATAAGATTTAATTTTGTGAGTGAATTTACATGATCCAATGACCTTATATTCTATTTGATTATAAAATGTTTAAACAAATTCTTAAGTAATTTCCGAATGCTTAATTAAGTACCTCACATCAAGTCCTTTCAAATGGTTCAGACCGATGCAAACATTTCCTATAGCTTCCCAATCCGTGACTAAGTTGTCAGAAATGCTAAGAAATTCTATATTTGGTGAAAACTCAGCCAAAGTTCCAGGGCGCTCTAGATCAGAAATTTCCCTCGAGCTGACGTTGAGTAATTGTAGCTGACTGTTTAAAAATTAATATATTATATTACATAAATATACGAGTAAGATTCTACGGAGAAACAGCTACACTATTATTTATTAGTGAACTTGGTCTAGAGCCAACCAAAAACGGACCCTATCGAGTTACAAAGATCCGCACCTGAAATCGATTTTCTTTCGATGTTCCAATCCTCCAGCAATATCTTTTAAGGAATTAATTACGTCTGGGTCATATCCATAGCGTTCATGGATAGCTTCGGTAATCTTCTTGCATTTTTTCACTTTGTCAGGACGAACGAAGGAAGCTGCACTGGGTTTAGAACTTTGGAAATACTCGATTCCGTTTACGCTACCATCATGTCGACCCCTGCTGGGGTCATCCCATTCAATCCCAAGCCAAAGTC
This sequence comes from Dicyrtoma fusca, assembly GCA_034695205.1. Classification (NCBI taxonomy): domain Eukaryota; kingdom Metazoa; phylum Arthropoda; class Collembola; order Symphypleona; family Dicyrtomidae; genus Dicyrtoma; species Dicyrtoma fusca. The sequence continues at coordinate 5,420 of JAQFZC010005657.1, forward strand.
CAGTGTGGGGAGAGACGGGTCCTATGTATCGCACAGTTCCTAAATGATTTTCACATCTAACCCGACTTCCATTCGGATACGTCTGATGTAAATTTTCGAGAGCCCTACTAATACTTGAGTCATTTCCATTATCGGAACCTAAACTAGTATCTGATTTTGAAGCCACAGTTTCTATTTTAAACTGAAACATTGTCTAGCTCCCTACCACAGCACAGTAAAGCAGTGACGACAGTAAGTTTCTGTATACAGTTGATTCTATCAACTATGCTATGCTGCTGATCGCTTGTTATTTCCGTCCTTATTCTTACTTCACAACTTTTTCAACCGGAAACGAAGTGGTCCTCTGATATTTTCTTCTGATGCGTTTGGTACCGCCACTCCTTTCTGACACGCCTCAATTTTATTTTGTTGTGCTAGCTCAAATCCCAGCTGACGAACGAATGGCATGTGGATCCTCCAACAAGTTTTAGAAAATACTGAGCGGGCAACCTAGAAAAAAAGAAGCATGATATTTTTTTATTATGGCGATAATTGATTTTGCCACTTAATATGCACACCAAAGACTAAACAAAACACAAAAGCATTTGGCCGTTGCCATTACAAGTGCATGCTTAAAAAGCGAATGTTTTGGTATGAATATGAAATGACAAACGAAAACTTAAGGACGAGAAAAGGAAGATTACAATATTACTACACAATAACGCAATTGATTGAAATATTGAAAATAAATAATGATTGTAATTTACTTAGTTATTCAAAAATAAAAATAAAGAAACTGCAAAAAAAGCAAATCCCTGCGTCCGTCGTGTTTTGTGTTTTGTTTTGTCATTAATTTGTGTTTTGTTGTGGCTACGGCAGCCCACACACTTTTTATTGACTTTGGCTTTGCTACTTTGCTTACCTCCGACGGACAAATTGATTTTTCGGTTCCCCTCAAACTTGTCAAGCGTAGGATTTCCTCTTCAACTTTGTATCTGTATTCCTGATCTTCACAACCTTTGCCACACAATGTTTGCATTTAAAAGTGCAAGTGAACTTGTTAACTACAATTAAATTTAAAAACGAGTACCATTAGGGTCTACTTTTGACTTTAGTTTTGTGTTCATGACTAATAAAAAGCAAAAAAGCTTCGACAGTGGTGGAACCCGTGAACAATTTTTTCTACCTTTTTTCAGTTTGAATTTGACGTGTAGGTTTAAGCGCTGCATTCAAAACTCATACAGATATTTTGACCAAAATTTTTTCTTGTCTAGTCTAGTCTAGTCATTTATTTTTTAAGCATCCGCTAGTCTAGTCTAGTCAACCAGTTGCCTATCCCTTAACATGGTGAAAATCGCGGCTAGCTAGTCTAGTCATTTTGCTCGAAGGCTCTTGCTAGCCTAGTCTAGTCTATTCACTATTTTTTCCACTTTTGACTAGGCTAGTTTAGTCTAGTCTAGTCAAACCGGCCAAAAAGGCTCAATAGTCTAGTCTAGTCGCTAGTCCGCTAGTCTAGTCCGACTAGACTAGGCCAGCCTTGATTTTGACTTTTGGTTTTTGGTATTGGTCGCTTTTTGACAGGACAGACAACAGAAAGCCTACGCCAGACGAACCGGATCGGACGAAGGACCAAGGGAGGAACGGGCAACCGGATACTAAGACTGACAGCTGACCTTTAGCGAAGGGTAACATAATATTTCATAAAAATTAAGGAAAGCTATTTAACATAACATAATATTGAATTTCAATTTCGCCTGTCATCTGTAATCTGAGTAGGGATTTTGTTTAAAAGATGTAAGTTTGTCGTTTGCTGTATGCATTATGATTTTTTTTGGGCTTGACAAGTTGGACATATAAATATAAATAATTGAATTGTTTCTCTCTCTATCTTTCTCTCATCACTTTTAGTGCTCAATCCGGATCTGTTCATGGCGGAAATTCACATTTTCGGGCAGATTCTAAACGGTAAAGGGTTTGGAGACACGGGCGTGTACTGTAAATGGTCGGTTGACTACGGTAAGTTGTACACGTATTCGAAAGAAAATAATACGAATTATAATTTAATTAGATTTAGATAATTTCTTTAGTTAGGTACCTGCAGAACTCTACTCTAAATTGTATGTGAACAATTATCAAGGAATAAACTTTCAATGTTGAATGTGTTTTTTGTTTTCTTCTTTTGTTGTTTGTCGGATTAAGGAAGTGGCTGGAAAAAACTAGTTGGCGCAAAAAGTGGACAGACCCAAGTTGACACTCCTCTAGACGAAGAAGTTGCTCAGTGGTGTCATCCCGTTGATCTTCATTTTGCTACTAAAGGATTACAAGGTTGGCCAAAGTTTATTTTTGAAGTACGTCGACAGGATCAGTTTGGAAGGAGCGACTTGGCTGGCTACGGGACTTGTCACATTCCACCTTCACCTGGGACCCACGTATTAGAAGTGCCTACTTGGAGACCTGTCGGTGAGAAAAATAAAAACATTACTGCAAAAAGTGGTTCTCTGAAGTATAATGAACTTTCGAGTTTTCCGGAGCTACACAAATAAAACAAATGCCTATCTGTATTAATGATTACATGCATGCAAGTTTGTTTCTATTATTATTTGTATATTATATTATTATTATTTTTATGTTTAGGATCGGTCAGAGACGAAATTGTCCGACACTTTCTTGGGGGATCAGCTGAATTATCCGAAAACGAATTCATCGTTAATTCACCTGAAAGATATCGTCTTCGCACTGTGCCTTCCGGCATCGTTCAAGCTGAGATCAATATAATTCATCGAAATTTCGACAAGTTTGGAGTGGATGCATAGACATGCATCATTCATGATTTCGTGTACTAGTCATACGCATTGAGACTGCTACTGCAAAACTGAAATTCAAAACAAAACCAAGCAGCACATAATCTCAATCCACACCGTGTCACAATGAAAATCATTTTATCACCTATAACTCTACTTTGTTACTTCTACCCTACTTGTGTCTTGTATTTATCACTTTTTTGTGTCAATGCCAGTGAATTTGATGATATCAAAAATAACACTCCTTTAACTTCCCCTGCTCCTTTATTTGTTGACGCGGATCATTTTAATTCGACAAACTCCACCTCAGCAACGACAACTACTTCAATTCCCTCAGATACAAATGTAACAACCAGTGAAGTCGAGGAGGTCACTCTCACACCTCCTACTAGGACGACATCAACGACTGCTACTACAACCAAACCAACCACCACTAGGACTGCTGTAACCACAACTACTACTACCCCAAAGCCAAAAGTCAAAAAACGACGCTCAAATAACAGAAGGGTATGCAGTTGTGACCTACACGTAAGTCTACATTTTTGAAAATCAAAATAATTTATTGATGTTTTTAGCTTTTTATTAGACCTACTGTTCTTACTGGTTTGTACTTTTTATAGTTTAACTCTTGCGACATGAACTGCTGCTGTGACATGGACTGTAGTAAGGATGAGCGTCGCATATTTTCTCATTGCCTTCACACGGATTTCTATGAACCAAAAATCGCTTCACCCGACTCTCATAGTTGTTTCCGGTCTCAAATTTTCTACCGTGAAAATTCTCCGTATCACATCGTAGACACAAATACTGGCATGTTCTGCGTTGTCACTGAAAATATTGAGCGTTCAGATCAAATGGAGGAGGAACCAAAAGTAACCAGCTTCTAATATTCTGTTACCTGAAGATATGTATCTTGGTATTGCTTAATTTAACTAAATTCAAATCTTACTGGTAATAATGATACTTCCTTCATTTTTTATCTAGAACGTGGATTTGAAGTTCTTTGCCCGGAAAAAGCCAAAGTTTATATGGGATTTTGTTAAGAAAATGGAGCCTGATTTAGTTTGGGAGTCTTATCTATACGGCAGCGCTTTACTAAAAGTAACCGGCGTAGTCGACACTGACCCTGAATCTGCTGATGTAATCCACATCGTTTCAACTTTTGGACTCCCGTCCTCTCTTTACAGTAAAGAATGTACAGCAGTTGAAGCCATCAAATTTCTTGTACCGTCTGAAACTAGGTGTAGACTCCTCATTCATGACCTAAGATCTGATTGCACGAGAAACCCACAGTTCAACGTCAATACCTTCATTAAGAATACTGCCTTCATATCAAACCCTGGAGTTCCAAATATTACGACAGACAGTTTAGTGCCCCTTGTCACGGCGTCCTGTATTGTGCTTACGAATGGAACGAAATTCTGTGAGCCTTTTTCACCCTATAATGAACCGGTTTACAATAGCAGGATCTCCAAATGCTTTAATGTTCTTAAAAGTCTTGAGCTTACATTTTTCCATGCCGGAATTCATGGTCTGTCAAAAGTAATTGTCAAAGCAGAATTTACCGAAGTGGATGCAACTGTTCAAGAACTTGTACAAGAATTCTCTGCCAACTTTTATTGGAGACATCAATATATTGAAGAACCTGAGAGCAGAGAAGATGAAAAAGGTCGAAGTTCGTACGAATCGTCTGCAGACGATAAAGAAAGAGAAACTGAAATCGTGGCTGCAGGAGGAGACGGACAGCAGAATGCAACCACAAAGGTTGTGGTTGTGAAACCACATAAAGATCATGAAGAGGTTGAGATAGTTGACTGGCAAAGGAGTGGAAACCCAGGCTACATAATTGGCAAGCCTGTCTTAATAGGAACAATGGTTTTATCCATCCCTTCACTCCCACTGGAAGGGTATGCAAATGAAACAGATAGCAACAGGTACTCGGCTGATTTTGGAGGGAGTAATGACGAAGACTCAGGAACACAAGACAAGGACAAGGTAGAGTCCCATGCATTCGTAAAGCAAGAGCAGATTGGTATAGCGCTGGACAAGAATCCGAATAGCTGGATGACAATTCATCGCCCTGGAGTTTGCGATCCCAGGGGAAATGGATATCGAAGGAAGAATGTTTTATTTGGAATGACCCATCAGACAGAATGCTTGCTAAATGTGAGCGAGTCAACTAATTGTGGGGAACTCCAAAGTCAAATAACTCAGATAATTCTTGGAATGCCAAACAATCAATTTTCTGAAAAGTAAGCAGTTACAGTTTACAAATTGTTTAGTTTGTATTTTTTTATATCGTAAAATTATTAGTTTATTGTTCGCATGTCGAAGGTGTAGCGAATTAGAACATAACTTTATTCATTTATGGGTAAATCCACTGGAAAATTCAGCTTCTGCACTGATATTTTAATTTAGTTTTGAATCTCTCTTACCAGATACGTCTCTGCTTTTGGAAATCCTGATTTGGACGACCTGAATGAATGGATACCAGTTCTGATGTCAGGGTTTCCTGCTGACCTCGGTGATGGGACCACAAGTCAAGGTTGCGGCGGCATCGTAGCTACGCTCAAAATCAAAATCGCTTTTGCATATGTCGGCTCAATAAATTTCCCTCAAGCCAAGATTATCGGAGTCTTATATGAATTCGGAGAATCGTTTAACGTCCCAAAGAAATTAAGGTGCAGCAGTGGGGATGAAGATTGTACAAACTATCTACACCAGATTACTGTGGCTACGACCGTTATGTTCGTAGATTCCACAACTGGACCAATTCCCAAGATTGGCCAGTGGCCCGTCGTGTCCATTAAACTTCCGCACGACTTCTTTTACCCTTTCTCTGCAACTACTTCAAGAGCTTCGTCCTTTCAGGATACAAGGGCGAATATCATGATTCCGCTAAGCTTAATTTTGCTCTTTCTGCATTATTTATACTGAAATTGAAGACATTCCAATTTTAATTTAGTTATAACTGTAAGAAGGTTTACGCTGGTCTTGTGTATCGTGCTAGTGCTACCAAAGATAATGTATGTATCTAGTTTCGTATTGTGACTACTGATCTCGGCACAACTTTGCCATAATGTAGTAATGTCTTCTTTACACTCTTATTTATAGTTTTACTGATTGTGATTGTTAAGCTAAGCCGTCCATAACTTCATACAAACCAACTTCAAGTCTAGTCTACAGATACGGAGTCATAGTCCTTTTATTATGAGTTATTACTCACTATTAAATATTAAACTTACATACTTACGCTACGTAGTCTAAATTATATTTAAGCAGTGACGTTCAGTGATTTTGAATAAACGTTTGATTATTAAATGCGTATTTTTATTCATGTCATATACGACGACATCAGCATAATATTGAGCTTCACCTTTTAGTACAATACAACCAAAGTTTGTATTCATTCCACAAAATTATGCATTACTAACATAAAACAATTATCCACTACTAACAGTACCAGTCTAGTTTGTTATGTTTTAATGATATTAGTAGACCATTATCATAATAATAATAATAATAATAAATTGATTATTGTCTATTCCCACAAATAATCTCAAAATTTAATTCGTTTCACTTCTAATCTCAAAATATTTCTATGGTTGATATTGACGCAAAATTCAATAAATTTTTCCTTACAACAATAATTACTTTTAAACAAATTTTTAAAATTTAATTAATCGAATTTTTCGAGATGAGAATCAGAAAAGGATTAGGTTTGTCCCTAAAAATTCACCGTATAAATGCGATAATGCAGTCTTGAAGTGCAGTGATGCATACTCCTTTTCCTTATCTGAATAAGTACAATAAAAATTAATCTAAAAAATTACTACGTAGATTGTAATACAGAATTATTATAATGATTTTAAGATACGTTATTGGTTTTGTTTTTGCATGTGGTCACATGGTCACGGTTATTTCTGATACTAAGACTTCTTCTCATCGCATCGTTCTGGTCCTGGTTATTCTTGTCTTCTAGTACTCGAATTCAATCTTGAACGTATTTTCTAAAAAAAATTAAGATACTGGCGTTAGCTCACGGACTTGTTTTATTTTTAATTACACTCATCACATCACACTCATACAACATAGCACCATTACCACCCTTTTAGGGAATTTTTGCCCCCTGGCCTCGTATCAAAACAACTAAAACAAATAATGTCTTACCAATTTCACTTTTGGATGACACTGGACTTGAAAACACGTTGACGTTGACAGTTCACACTTCAGTCGACCTGAACAAGTATCTCATGTTGCATCGAGGGCTGCCATGAAGTTTTAAAGTTTTTGACCCGATTCTTCGATTTTACAGTTGTAAAAAAAGTGGTTGGGAAGAAATGAATTATGTAGATGAGGAAGAGACAGGACCAAGTTTACTCTGCAAAATTCTCTTCTTCGTGCTTCTGCTTACAGTTGGAGTTGGAATAGCCACACTCGTTTTGATTGACAATAATAATTACAATCTACGTCAAAATCAAAATGAAAGTCGAAGCAATCCAAATGGAGCAGAGGGAGATACGGACAGCGAAGAGGCGTTGGATGAGAATGAAGTGTTACAAGGTCAAGCACAGAGTGAAGGGGACGATGACAGTGATGAAGATGAGGATGAAGACGACGACGACCAATCTGAAGATGATTTAACAGATGAAGTTTAACATCGCAATCATTATTACCTAATACCTATTTAACTAATTTAACATACTTAAAGTAAAATTAAACATTATTTTTGAAGAAAGAAATGAATACTTACTTCTTGTACTTTCTAATTATGTTATTTGAGTTGTTGCAAATTCTACATTATCTGTACAGTCAACAGTTGATAGTTTCGGCTTCAAAATTCCGAGTATATACTTCCAACGCATAACGGATTCACGAAATGACTCGAATCGTGACTTCTGTTAAATAAAAACAAAACACTGAATAATTTTCTCACGTAAGGGGAGAATAAGAATCAAATAATTAGGAAATAATTAAGTTTAGTTAAAGATTCACCGTCATAAAATAAAACAACCGATGACCGATGGACGATGAATGTCTACAGTTGACAGTCAATCTGAAAATCTAATCCACCTTATCTTAACCAGCTCACTGAATACGTACAAAATTATAAATAAAAATATCAATCTACTAACTATAATTATTATCCTAAACCGAAATTCCATTTTTATAGTCCCTTAAATAATAATTAGTAAGTATTAGGTTGGAAAAATGAGATCAATTTCACTACCTACCATCCAACCGTTACCTGACCTTGAGTGGAAGTTGAAAAAGAAGAAAGTCGGCTTCCAATTTCTACCTTTTGAAGGGCCCGCGCCACTGCACTGCACTGCACTGCCTCTCAGCAGTTGCTTAATTGCGTGATATTTTAACTTAATTTTTTACCCTAGTTAAAGTTACGAAACTGAAAATATAAAATTTGGGGGTAATAGGCCAAATATTTTACTTCCTGGTAGGGTCATGAGTTTTTTAGAAGTAACTAATTAACTTTGGTGATCAAGTTGAAAAGGTAAGGACGTGTCAATGCCGTTTGCCAGGGAATATCAGGTAAAACCGTACATATATATATCAAAGT
>JAQFZC010005658.1:0-13771 GCA_034695205.1 Dicyrtoma fusca
TGAGTACCGTGAAAATCCCCAAAGCTTTTCAAAGGCGAAGGCTCCTCTATAATTGTATGAAATAACTAACTATAACTATACATTAATAATCCCATGGTAAAAAAAAAATAAAAAAATAATGGAAATACGAGCAGTATCGCTTTTTGTGGTTATAAACTTTATAGTTAAAGATCATATCTCATCGGAGTATACATATAGCTACAGTCATACCTATATAGGGGTAATTGCGTATATACTATATATATATATACCTTAAGGTCCCTTCCCCTTGTTCCCTCTCGTACATATAACATAGCTATTCGCCGCTCCCTGGTCTGGCTCCCTCCCAGCTATATAGCTCCCCAGCTGTCATATAGATACAAGGTACCTATATCTATATACATATTTCTACAGAGTGAATACAAACTTGGGAATTTATCAAAATTTATAGGATACTGCAGGGCAACGACTGTGACTGTTTTGGTACAGTAAGCACAGATATACGTAATTATATAGTATATAGGTAGTAAATGTCCATAGGTATACAGAAACTACTATTGGCTTATAGTAAATGGACCCACACCGATAGTGTTAGTGTTAGTTCAAAAGTGATTTGAATTTAGAGGTATGCAGATTTTAAATATATATAATTATACCGTGGGTAATTTACATTTTATAGGGCCTGTTACATTAATTGGAATTGGAGCTGATGGCTCTGTAGTTACTGTAGGTTGTTGTTGCTGTTACAATTTTTATAGTCAATGCCCAATAAATGCAATGCCATTAACTTTTGATGGATAGGTATATATAGGTATAGCTATACTGGACAGTTCCCACACTATATAATCTGTATCCTTAGAATCTCATTGACATTCCATGCCAGTGCCAGTACATACTACATAGTAATTTCCGCTTCACTTCACTTTATCTCCCCATCTACTATCGTATCGTCCTGTCGTAGTGTAGCCCCCTTTTTTTGTTTATAAAATCAATTGCCACGCTATAGGCATAAAGATTTAACCCATCAATAACATCACTGTATCAGCGAGGGTGTGACTAAAAGTCTGTATAAACATCTATAGGTATGTGTGTATACACAAGGTATATACTACAAGGTGTGAAATAAAAGGATAACATGATGCTCTGCTAGAGCACGGACACAAGTGCTAATGCTAGAGCATCGGAATCTAATAAAAAAAAAGATCCCATTCAAATGTCAACCACCCAATGTTACAAAGATTACAATTACAAACTGCATAATAGAAAATTGCATAGTAACTTGGGTAGGTATAGGCACAGTATATATATATATACCTATATGGCCGTGTCTATACCTATAGCACAGTAGTAACCTACTACATCTAGGCTGACAGGATGGGTTAATGCAAGCGCTAACTGTAAGCTACGGTAAATAACCCAATAAGTATACCAATGGGTCTGGAAGTATTGTAGCTGGGAACATGTACACAATCCCTGTTTACATTCCAACACATTGCAATTCAATTGCATCGAATAAACAATCCATGGATTGAATACAGAATGTGTATGTAAATATGAATTAGACAGCCACAGTCACATGGCCTTTGGGAGGTTGATGAGGTCATGAAAGTAATTATAAATGAGACAAATAAATAACTACACGATTCATAATACTATTCTTTATTAAAAAAAAAAGGAGAGAGAGAGAGAGAGATTCATAGAATTAAAGGGTAGATGTATCCTTCCTCCATCACTTTACAGATTGTACAAGTATGTACCTATGAGTAAAAAGGAAAATAAAAAATTTGTGGTTTGTATTGAAATTGTACATTTTAATTGTCGCTAGATCATACTTTACGACCCAATAAATGTACCTATGTTTGGAGACAGAACTTTATTGTTTGATGTAAACATACTGTGGAGAGTAAGATAGTAGCTTGCGTAACATTAGAGGTAGCTCACGTGAGACAGTATGCATACCCACCTGTCCAGTACCAGTTCAGGAATTTTCCGAGACGTTTTCCTTGGTATTATTTTTTTTAAATTTTGTGAGTCTTTTTTGCATTTTTGTAAAAATGATATCAAAACAGTAGAGTAGCTCCGTATGTATGAGCAAATAGGAGCAAGCATGTCTACAAATTAATTCCGATTGTATGTATGTACCTATCTGTCGGTAACACAACTTTTCAGTCAACATTGTCCCAGTTCTCTTAATTGCACAAGTTCAAGACTGAAACTAACTTTTTTTTAAGACCATTTTCCCCCTACAGCAAGGAAGAAGTAGAGCTATAGAGAAACTTGCAGAAATGTCTGTGAGCTTTGCAAAAAATAAAAAAGCTGTGTGTAAAGTTCAATCAAGTTTTATTACAGATGAAAGGCGTTTCAAAAAAACAATTGCTAAGGCTTCAAAGTAGTTGTATGTATGTACCTATGCATAATATACATACATACACAGAAAAACTAGCTTAAAATCACTCCAGCTCCAACCGACTGACATGACATGAGCAGTGCAATTTAAAATTTACAACCTATCTAATAATAAAGATTAAAAAAATCCATTGATTGGTTCTAAAAGGTAGAAATGAAAATAAAATATTGTAATTTCAAATTGAATTTTTTTCTTCCTCTATCACTATCCCTATATTTCTTCTCTGACACCCTTCCTTTTACACCCTATTTTTCCAAATACATTTCACATCCCAACCTATACCTATAGTACCTAGGTTCCTCTCTTTCCCTTTGAGTAAGTCCCAGTCCTCATTTGAGGCCAGGGAGGTATTTGTGGGGAAATATTTGGTAATATTTCTCAAATCCTAGCTCAGTCTCTAGCGGAAATTTGGTGCATCGCAATTTGTACAGAAAGAAAAGAGCAGTCTCGCTCTGCACCTTTATTGCCAAAAGCAAAAGGTAGGCAGGTATGCAGTTATTACTTCATAAGTACATTTATACAGAAAAGAAATACTATCAGGTAGGTACACATACCGTCGTCGACTCAAAGGAGATGAATTCACTTAGAAGAACGTTAAAGAACTACCTTACTATGTATGAGTAAAGCTAGGAAGAGAGCGAAAGAGAGGCAGTCTGCAGAGATTCCTCAATGCAATCTCAAATGCCAGCCAGAATCCTCAATATTTGGCCGCATCTCTTACATCCCTATTACTTTTACATCACATATGGATGGGAGATGCAGGCAGGCCCTTCCTTTGATTTGGTCTTTTGGTCTTTTAGTTTTGGTTTTGGCTTATTTTCCTGAGGAAAGAGAGCCTGTGCTGATTGTGAGTGGATGGATAGGGTTCTCTAGACTAGAATTGCAGTGAGAGAGAAGTGGCCAAGAGTAAAAGAGCCGTAATTTCCTTGCAGTGCAGGGCGTGCAGTACTTCTGTTGCTGCTGCTGTGGGTCGTAGTAGTAAAGTAAAGTGGAGAGAGAGCCAAAGCCAGAGCCAAAGCCAAAGGAAAAAGGAGTAGTAAACGTATCCATGGGTGTATAAATGAGACGGAGATAGTAGTGTGTGTGTGTTTGGGCCTTGCCGTGCCGTAACCCATTGAGCCCACGGCCCCTGTCTCCCGCCGAATTCCCATCACTTTCATTTGATCAGTCGAGGAGGGAACTGCTAACATGTTGCCTTTGCAGGCAGAAGAGCGTGGATAAACGTGGACTGGTTTTTCTTTACTACTTTTTTTTTTTGATCCCCATCCTTCTACGTTGCCTTAGAGATACGATAGTAAAATATCCTTCAATCTTCTCCATTGAGACAGTGTGACTTGCAGACTGCAGTGCAAAGACGCAATCTTTCTAAAGGCTATCATCATCTTGGCAGCAACAGCATCATCATCATCATCATTGGACACCGAACTGTCTTGACTGTGAATGTGAGCGTGAAGTCACTCAGTGTCTGTGTTGTTCTGGCTTTGAGAATTGTGCTGTATTCTGTATTCTGTATTATTATTATTTCCCCTTTTTTTTGCAATTCACTAAATTGCATCCTGCACCTGTGTGCTCACAGTGCTTAGCCAACAGTAACAGTAGTGAGTAAATATAGATGGATGCACTACTAGACTGTACAGACAGATACACACCTGTATACTAACAACTATTAAGAAGATTCAGTCAGCCCTTCAGTTCCAATCATTCCGTGTGTGCATTTGACTGTGTTGTCTCTCTGTTGTCTGTCTCTGCGTGTGTTCCCTTCAATTTTCATTTTTTGTCATCCGAATTATTAGCTGGCAGGGAAGAGCACGTGACATGACAGGACAGAACGTTTACACATGATCATTTGAATTGAATTATAGAATTATTATATTCGAATGCCTATGAGGAATTATTATTATTGTTTTTGTGTCGTCATCTGGTAAACTGCTGCTGTTTTTAATTCATGGAAAGTAAGGATACTGATCCCAACTTTCAAGATACAATTACATATCAACTTTATTAAATACGGAAGAGTGGGGGTTTGGGAACGTTGGTTTAATGACCCACTCTGATTTTATCTATCTGTGTGTGTGTGTGTATTGTCGGATTATTAATACAAATATCTCAATGAATATTGACAAACGTGTACTATATTCAAAATAGGTGGTGTATCTATATACCCTGTACTTAATAATAAATATAAAATATACAAGTTTAATTGCGATTGCGATACAATAAATTAAACTTGTTTTGCTCTTTCTACTACTTCATACTTGCGGAGCTGTGTGTGCATTGATTTTTAGTCGATGGATGTTGACTTTCAATGTGTTCGCTTCTGTTGGTTGTAAAGTCAAAAGTAAATTAATTACAGTGTTGGACAGTGAGAGGTTGGAGGTGCAGGATTTAAAGGGGGAATTGATTGGGAATTGGGACTGACACTGTAGTGGACAGTAGTGCATATATATATTGGGACATTGGGAGACCAGAAAAAGAAGCAGAAGCAGAACCATCAATTAGACTCGAGGTACTCCTCTAACCTATGTTTTTGTGCTCGGGAAGTTTCGAACAGGTGACTGTTTACATATATTTACCTGAAAGCAAAGCTGAGTTGAGAATGAACGGTATTGGATTTGGAAGTGTAAATATACCGTTAGCAAATTGTAATTAACTTGGAAACGGCCCACGTTATAATTTATGAATTAAGCTGTAGCAAAAATTCGTGTACAAATACAGCCTAATTACAGTTAATATTAGTTAAATCGTCGAGTGTTTCAATTTACCAAATAAACAAATGAAACTAACAATTAACGAATAGTTAATGGAATAATCGGCGGGTTGATTGCGGCCAATTTCACAACATTCCTTCAGGAATCCTGTCACCTGTTAAAAATCGATACTGCCAAATGCCCTCAACTTATCACTAAAGAGCCATCGCATCGAGAAGAAGTTCCTATCTCGTCAGATATAGTCGGAAAGGGAAATAATAATGCTCTTAATAAAGTTTCATATAGCCAGTCCAAATCCAAAAATGAAATCAGTCAAGACTGACGAGTGAGTGAATGGTGACACGAGATATCGGGAGAGAGAGAGAATATTTTTTAGCGCTTAAGTTCAACAACATGACAAGAGGAAAAGGAGGATTTTTAATCAGACCACCTCGACCAATATTGACTTTGACATCAGCACGTGTGGGGAGCAGCTCTTGGGAGAAGAATGAAATCTGTGGTACTCCTCAATCCAATCAGGATCAAACTATTTTGTTCCATTTCGAAGTGACAATCCTTGTAGGATTAAAATACGGATCGGCAAGTCAATTAATTCCAAAACTACACAAGTGTCATCAGTTGCAGAGTCAAAATTGTCAGTTAGTGAACTTGATTAACCTCAAGAAACAATGAGAATGAGGAAATCAGACGAGGAAGTTTGGATCCGTACACAATTTAGAAGGACTCATGTGACAGTGACGACCTGATTGGCTCTAATACACATGTATATAGGTTTTTATTAAACAAATATTAGTATGGTTCCCTCTCCAATGAAATGTGATGAGTGATTTTCGGAGGAAACAAAATCCAAATCAACAACATTCGACAAAATTCTGCGATTTTTGACATGAAATTGGGAATTCCGAAGGGAAGGAATTAACTTTGATTCAAGTTAATTAGAAATCACACCATTTATTTTGTACAGTCGCCCAATTGGAACCACATCGGTCATCCTCATCAATGGTACAAATGAACGGGAAAAATTCACGAAATAGTAAGAGCAGTTCTGACATTTCTCAAAGTACCGATACTTCAACCGCTACAAATTCAAATTTGCGCATATCCTTCTGTAGAAGCTATTACTACTACTACTACTACTACCAATACTACTACTAACTACTAACAAATAGAAGCCTTTGATTAACGAGTACCCTTCCTTACTATTACCATTACCATTTCGATAACGATTACGATAACGATAACGGTACCGATTACGCGCTATTCCTGGTACTTCCTTTTGCTATTGTCACTTGTGGTATGGTTTGGAATTATGCTGTATAGATGGAAAATATCGAGAGTGAATGATACTTATTCCACTGCTCCAATCAAAGGTAAAACTATTAAATACAAACAACACTGAAACACTGAAACACTGACAAAAATAGGGGTAAAAAAAATAATATAGCATTCAAATCAAATGCAGTTGCAGGAAACATTATTGAAAATATAAAAAGCCATTCAGTTCTAAAATCATAATATTCTTTACAATCCAGATATCCAGAAGAGTAGAGAGCATAAAGTACATAAAGTACATAAAGAGTAGAATATAATGCACCCGCAGGATTTGGCGCAGATGCAAATTGCAGATTTCCTTTATAGTCCGTGTCGGTATGCACCCGCCAGCATTTCCCTATAAAGGAGTAAAAGGAGTTGACTAGAAGTTCTCTCCACGTTGTCTCTTTCTGCTGTCAATCAGTCATTTCCAGTATTCCAGTAGTGTTTTGAGCCAACTTGGATCGTCGGGTTCCGTTTTTAAAAAGTCGAGCCTCTTCCTTGTCGAATTACTATTTTTCCAGGATTTGGATTGCAAAATAGTGTGTTTTGTAAAAGAATGATTCGTATTCTATACTAAGAAAAAGAAAAGTACCTACCATAATTTGAAAAAACTCTACAGCTCAAGTAGGTACGTATACATATTGTTTACCTTTCACAGGGGATTTAAATAATTCAGAATCAGAAGTGTAGCAAAAAAAAAAACAAAAAAGGGAGAACGTTAAATTCAACGTCAATAAGTGTAGGGGAAAGCCCGCGAAAACATGGGTATTGTTCCCCTTGTTTTAAGATTATTTTTGTGTGTAAACTATTGACGTATTTACTGCGTTATTGTAGATGTAGAAAAACTACAACTACTCCCCAACTGTTATTGCAAAAACTACCTTTCTATTATAATTATCAGCTCTGTCATTCATTCTCATTCACAACTCGTAATGGACCCGACGAGTGCGATAAATTACAGGAATTATTGTCCATCAAAATTGCAGTGGGAAGAGCACTGGCACTGTATTGTGCATTTCCTGTATATGATCTTCTGCTACATAATACATATACAACCTATACAAGTGTAGTAGTAGTCGCGTATTAAATTCCAAGTTGCCTAGACACGCACATCATTTATTTTCGATGAGATTTGTACATAGGTAGGCAGGAAGGTAGTAGTCATTTCTCTGAAGGCAGTAATCATATAGTACCTATAGTATAGTATAGTAGCATAGTAACCTATGCTATTTTGCAATTCGGAATTCGCAAGACGCGCAGTGCAAACATGCAGCCTTCACAATTCAAGTGTTATTGGCTACTTCTTGTCCGTATTCAAAGGAACATGTGAGCATAAGGATTACGATTAAGGGGTCTGTTATTGCTATCGCATGGGAATATAGTGTTTGTATACGTTTCGGTGTACCTATTTATTATTTATTTGTGTTTTTTTTGCGTGTCTGTATCCCTACCGACTTGTACTGTGCATATACGCAAAAAAACACACACAAAATCCCTAGTTTACGGACAAAATAAGCAGGTACTACATCGCACGGAGAAAAGAGGCGGCACTTTCCTCACTAGTATATCGGGGCATGTTTGTATTTTGCAATGAAATATGTCCAATTTATCCTGAAACCTTTCCCTGAGCCTTTTCCAGGGATTACTACCGCTTCGGCGTTGTTTCCTTATAACTTGGGCCTATAAAATTATACAAAAGGGCAATCAGTGTGTGAGTGTCTCTCCATGAACATTAACCACATGGCCATGGCCACTGCACTGCCATGCGGCATCTTCCAAATGTGTTGTCTTTCGAGATGTACCTACGATAAGGAGTTGCAGGTGGTTTTTGCTTTTAGTCAATTCCAGTAATCCCCCATGCTGTCTGTGTACTTATGTGTATCTGCTATCTGTATTTTATGGCAATTCTAACTGCGGCAGCCGGTATATTCGACTACCGACGAGTGGCTACTTACTTGAACTGCTCAACAGAATTTGACTACCGTCCAAGTTGCCTCTACGCACTAAAACTTGCCTACCGACCGGGAAAATGACGATATAAGCACAAGCAGTCGTAGTGTTTGTTTAAAATGAGGTAAAATTAACAAAGAATTTATTGTCATTTTGAGCGTAATATTTTGGTTTCTTTTCTCGAAATAAATTTTTGTGTGTTTTATTTCTACCATTAAATACAGTGCAGACTGTGATCACGCGGTCCGAGTGTATTTTTAAAACAAACTGTGATAAAAACTCTCAAGATTTTTTTGTAAAATTTCGTTATGAAATACCTATTAAATCCAACGTGGATTGTCGTATGAAGGAAGCCCAGCTAATCCAAAGAAATTAACTTAGCTGTGACGGTATTATCTTAGCAGGTCTTAGCTGAGGCTCCTGCAATAGCAGAATAAGGCAAATATTGTAAAAAATAGTCACAGGAACCAAATGATCCTAAATCCGAACTGTTCAAAGTACTAGTCAAATTTTCCGGTTGTTAAGATTGAAGTAGCAATCTGCGTAAATTGCAACTGGCAATTTACGGCAGTTGACCGTCGGCCACTCGTCGGTAGGCGAATGGTCCCGGCAATCCATTCTATTGGTAACTGACTTTTCTGCGTTTCTATAGAGAATTTTCATTTCCCTATCTATGCATCTGTACTGTATCTAGCCATTGTTCTGAATCAGTGGAAAGATGTTGAAGGAATACATTGCATTGTACTACTACTGTACTTGGTGTTCAGGTTGACTAACGAATAGCGGCAAAGTGTAACTATATTTTTGGGGATGAAAGCTCCGTATCACTGTTCCGCAGATCAACACAAGATAAGCTTCAATTGCTTTTATTTTTCAATGCATGACAGCTTTCCCCGGAGACTCGACTCACTAAACTTTTCCATCCGATCAATATTTTATGCAGGTAGACACACACACAGACACTCACTCTCTCGTATGTATGTAGCTACCAGGCTTATTTGCCAGAATAGCAAATTCATTCTTTTTCCCACATTCTCGTGGGATTTAGCTTTTGGAACATGAGCTCATATTTGAATTTGATGGAAAATTGGAAATACATTTTCTACTCCTTGGGCATTATTGCATTGGCGCTTGGCTCTGACAGTAATTGTATTAAGTGTCCATGAGAAAATTTAAAATTAGATTTAAAAATTATTTGGTGTTTTACTTTTAAGTGCTTTTCCACATAATATGTTCGTACGTACCATTTCCTTTTCCACGAACAAGCTATAAATTTATTATCTATTTGGATAAAATCAAAGTGCTAGTACACTTTGTGTGTTGGCTACTGCATGATGATTTCCATTAATCCTATTTGATATTAAAGTGACTTTTGACTGGAACTGGAATAGCAGAAGCGACGAGAGGGAAGGAGATTTTAAATTATGATTGGAATTACAATTTACAATAATGTTTCCCTCTCAAGTGCACTTAGCTAGGACCTTATATATGTATGTTGGATTATGAAATTATACGGATTTTACTATTTTACGGGAATTACATTTTATGATGTGTGTTGGCTGTAAAAGCAAATAATAATTATGAAAAAAAAAACGGAAAAAAATATGAATATTATTATCATATCCTGGGAAATGGTTTGAGGTGATTTTGAGGCTGTAATTAGATAACCTGTACGACCTATCCCGTTTCTTTGCTATTGGTACTGAGGCTACCTTGTCGATGGTCGGTGAGATAAAAGATGGCCAAGTGATAAGGAGGAGGCAGGAATCAGTTGCTGTCAGTGTAAGGTGACGTGTCATAGAAAGACACATTTAGGTACATCTAAAAGTCTACCCCAAAAGTTAGAATTACCGAAAGCTCATTCATTTGAATTCAAACTGGTAGAAGTTCTACTTGTTTGGTGTCATATTTTGATGAGATATCTTACCATGGGCATCAAGGGTAAATAGAACTGAGACAGTAAATACATAATCAAGTTCAACTGAGCTAATTCGATTGTTTTTATTACGTCGAAATCGAATTGAATCTGTTTCGTCTGGCTTTGTTTATCTCCCCGTCAATGTCATGTCAAGAGTCGAGTGAGCATAGCAAGTCAGATATGTATCTCACTATGTATCAGCAGCACACGCGGCTCTGTTTGGGCCTCTCAGAGTATTATTTTATGTACTCAGCTATTTAAGGAAGCCAAGGTCTTGCAGTCAGTCCATTTACTTAATGTAGGTAGGTAGGTAAGTAGGTAAGTATACGTGTTACGTAAGTGTGCAATCTGTCCATTCCTTTGTTCTATTCTAATTGTTGACGAGTACGATTTGAAATCACAATTAACCATGTCGAGTGAGAGGCTTAAGTTGAGAGATTGCTCGCAAAGTGTTTGCCGTGCCGAAATATTTGTCGACAGTCAATCCTTTGCTACTGTTTCTATTATGGATGAGTACCTACTCAAAATGTATGTGTATCAATTGACATAGTAAGAAAAGGGAAAAAAAACAACGCATTACCCACTGGCTTCTGGCTTCTGGCTTCTTCTGGTGTGGAAAAACATATTCTCAGTCACATTTTTACCATATAGTGCACCTAAGCACCTAATTGTAAGTGCTCTTGGCTGGTGCTGGCACTACTTACTGCTGTTGTTGTTTTTCGTTAATCTTATGATCTTCATATTTTTTGGCATTAGCCCAGCTTCTCCGAAAATTCTCCTACCAAGTCTTGGCTCAATTTACAAGATTTAGAGCTTGGAAATGTCAACTCACTAGACCTTTCGTCTTTATAGTTCTAGCAGACCAGTATACATAGGCACAGGCACTTGTCAATATATATGTATGTAATTCTATTTCTAATATTTCTATTGATGCTTTTAGGTTGAGCTATATAGGCATCAATATTTTCTATGATTATAGGAAGACAGCCAAAGTCAACGTCAACCGATAATCCAATCCATACCCTTTGTCTTATGTATGTATTTCCAGTGTCTCATTACTTCGTGTGTGTGAGATCGGCAAATGGGATGTAAAATCTGTAAAGGTAATGAGATAATGCAAGAATGATTTAGATTGGATTTGATCAGCGCGTCATAGACAGCAATGAGCACCACCACAGTCATACATACCTGTAGCTTATGAGGAACGTGGGCATGCTAATGCGTGGTACTTGCAAAACATTTTACATAATTTGAAACGTCATATGTATTTACACCTACGCAAGCAACTTTAAGTAATACACGAAAAACGTCATTCCCTTTCCATATGTACTCGCGTAGATGGCTCACTAGTCATTTTTCTTATTAAAATGGAAGCACAATCTTTTTATTTATAGGTAGGTATGTACTATGTAGGTACTGGTAGTAAGTAGACAAGCACAAGAAGCGTTTCCAGTAATTATCTGTTAGAAAGCAAGGTGAGATCTGGACGCAGTTGAACGTGAAAACGTGAACAAATGGGAAAATTAAGATTACGGTTAATATACATATGTATTAAAAGTTGTGTGGAAAAAATCCAAAAAGGTCTAACTGGATGGTTGGAGATGGACGGACGTTATTTTATGAGCATTAATGGGAGGCTCTGTACTTTATGTGCCTATCCGCATCCGCTAGAAATTTTACTTTAGTTTTAGCACTGTAATCAATACAATAAAGACGGGTCGGTAGACAGACACAATGCGGCGAATGCAGAACACAATAGAACACAGACCACCTGCACTTCAAGGGGGCAATCAAATTATTTTCTCTGTCTGGCTTTGTTTCATTATGGGAACTTTGCAAAAATTGCTGTCGAGCCCAGCGGGGTTCTCGTCTGCTGGTTTGCCTGTCCTGTCCTGGGTTGTGTGAGTTACGAGCTTGTAAGTGCCGAAATTAAATCCTAAAATCCCATTGTTCGTGTAGATTGGACTCTGGAAATGTTTTCTAAAGAGTCTGTCTTTAAGGACAGTATTAGTAGGTAGGTATAAACTATAAACGAATGAATTTTAAAATCTCTTTTTGATCACATGCATGACTCTGGCTCCGAGTGGCAGCTTTTCCCTCGCATTCACACGATTTAAAAGAATAATAATTTTTTTAAAAAAAAACATACAAAATTCCCATCCAATTCATTCATAATTTGAACCAATTATGTAAAACAGCATAAAATTAAATTAATCCCATGTTTTTAAGCTCTAGTCTCTTTCTGGTACTTATTATTATTAGTAACTTCATGGGTAGATGAGTTGAGTGAGAGGCATTAAGTTTTTATCCTAATGGGATTCCCTTGACTACCCGATCTTTCCATTTGGTTACCCATATTAAATTATTCAGTCAAAACAAGCCCTCCGGCTAGGAATTCCAATTACGCTTAATCAGTGAGTTAAAATAGTTTCAGTTTTATACTTACCTACCTATATGCACACGCCTTAAGTATTAAAATGCATTACAGAATCCCAACTTTGCTACCTACATCAACTAAACTATCTGTCTACGTGTCTGCTTTCCCTCCTTAATGATTATTTTATTTACAACAATAATAGTCATTAAATTGACTCGCAGTTAGAAGGAAGGAAGGATCAGTCCCACTCTTCAACAATTAAAAGTGGCTGATGAGAGAGTTCCATTACCCCTTCTAACACCTCTATAAATCATAGGCTTACCTTGTCGCCCTCCTTGTGTGCGTCATTTTTTTTTAAGAATCGAGGTTACACACTCACAATTACAAATACAGAAAATAAAATCCTCGTAATATACGACGCATTTATTTATTTATTTCATTCTTTTAATCCCATTTATTTAATTTTAAACAATTGCTCAAGTGCGTAGATATTTTACCACAAAAAAACATTGGATGACACCTTGCATTTGTATTTCGACGAATTATTACTCATTTTGCATTGTATTAGTATAATTTGAATGTATTTAAACTCATTGACCCGAGTTTATCAAGAACGGAATAATCATTATTGTTTATAGAACAAAATCCGGAGTAGCTATACATATGTAAATGTGGTACATATGTACCTACGTACACACTTTCTTGGAACTCCTGACAGCACAATCCGATAAAAACGAGCAACCAGTACCAAGAATATAATATTTTGACAGGAAATGAACTTTTGATGATAAGTTTTAAGAGTTGAACACCAAATACATACGTATTACATACATTAAGGATGTTTCTAAAAATAATTAAGATGCTTGTATTCATCTAAAATCTGTTACTGGTTACTTAGCTTGAAATAAAAAATTGAAGGCATTAACCTTTTCGAAACTGTAATACACTTAGTTTTGTATGTTTTTGAAAACGGTAGTTCCTAGTTTTTTGACCGTTTTGGAAAGGCGTTATTTACTAGTTTTGACCGTTTTGAAAAAGTGGTATTTACTAGTTTTGACTGTTTTGAAAAAGTGTTATTTACTAGTTTTGACCGTTTTGAAAAAGTGGTATTTACTAGT